>APFE031749445.1:133461-164659 GCA_000404065.3 Pinus taeda
ATATATATATAAAATATTTTTATATTTTTTTTAAACACTTCCACCATTCTAAGAAGCAAAAATAATAATAGAAATAAGGACGGACCAAAAATATTCCTTTCCTTGGTAAGTGTTTCCCACCATTCATTCCACTCACTCAAGTTATTTCATAAAACAGAGATAAGTATTATTTCACACTCTTTTCGCAAAGCCTATTGAAATTCTCTTATGATATATCTATTCCTTGATGGAGTCCTTGATATATTGATCAATTTTTTATTTCTTGGAGATTAATTAGAGCAAAGAAAACATGAGTACTCTTAATTCCAAGTTCAATGCCTCTAATGGTGGACAGAAGGCAAGGGAGGGGTTGCTATCGTAGTCATAACTCCCAGTTCATTGTCTCTGATGGTGGACAAGGCAAGGGAGGGGGTTTCAGTCATGGTCGTGGTCGTGGAGTTTTCTCTTTTACATTATATTTAGGGAGTTCAAAGCAATTTGAATGGAATCATTGTCGTCACTAGGTATAATGGATTAAGTGTGATAATGGATAAAATGAAGTAATTATTTGTGAGAATTTGTTCTTGAACAAACATTAGGATCCATGTTATTATAGACAAAAGTACATGCATTAAAAACAACTCAATATTTCATGTGACATTCATATTGTATGCGACTTATTTTTCATTAAAAACAATTTACTTTTTCATGTGACATTCTTTTTTTGTGAAAATTTCTTCTATTTCTAATCTGAAACATTCATAATATAATATGAAGAACAAATGGGTACCTACTTCATATGGATTAAAAAATGCTTCTACTACTTAATGTGAATTACAAGTGTAATCATAGTTGGATCTCCAATATATCTTAATCCATATTTTCATTTTTTTTTAGTAATATTAAATGTTATTATGTCCTAACTCATTTTATTATTAGCATTGTAATAAAAATATGCATTTTGCTATAGAATTAGTACTAACATGTAATATTGATTTTTTTTCCAGAAAGTTATAGGTAATGACCACGAAGATGATGATATAGACTATGTTTAGATTACATCATATATCAGAGATGGTGATGATGAGGATGGCGATGGCATTGGTGATGATTATGTGGATGATATTATCAAGATGGTGAGGATGATGATCATGGAAATGATCATGAGGATGAGCTTTACTATGACTTTCGTGGTGCTAGCTAGTCATGCGTTATTTTTTATATTTAGTTGGATGTCTTAATATGGTAATCATACATTTTAATTTTAGTTTATTTGAATAATGATGATGATACTATTGGTACCATATTTTTACCTTCTCAATATGTTGAAAATTGTTTACAATTTTTTTTATGAAGAATTATTGTGTATGATGAGATTCCTATTTTTTATGGATGTTGTGAATTTACATTAGCATAATGATATCTATGAAACATTTTCATTTGGTAATCTTACATTGAATTTTTAGTTGATTTGATTAAATATGATGATGATATTATCATTTTTATCTTGCTATTTTATGTATATATTGAAAATTATCAACATTATTTTGATGGAGAATTATTATGTATGATGATATTACTATCTTTTGATGGGTGTTGTGAATTTACCTTAGAATAATGGTGTTCATGAAATATTTTGATATGATAATCACACATTTAAATCTTAGTTGATTTGATTAAAGATGATGAGGATATTATTAGTATTATCTTGTTAATTTATATATGTGTTGAAACTTGTCAATGTTTTTTATGGGGAATGATTATGTATGATGATATTGCTATTTTTGGATGTAATGTTGTGAATTTACCTTGGAATAATGATATCTGCGGTAAATGTTGATTTAGTAGTAATATATGTATATTGTAAATTTTCAATGATTTTTTGATGGAGAATTGTTATATATGAGGATACTGCTATATTTTTTATGAACGTTGTCAATTACTCTTAAATTTGTTTACAAATACTAAGTTATGAATTTGAATTGTGATATATTCTTAAATGTGTTATACATGAAAATACCTCCTGATCATCTTGGAGGACAATACTATGATGTTGGTTGAAATACCCCTTCTCCTAAACTATATAAGCCTATAATACAAGTTATGTACCATGAGAACCACGATATCCTAGTCTATAACAAGTTGTCCCTTTCATCTAACTTTTGTTACTAAAATTCTTACATTAGAGGAATTTTCAACTCAAAAAATAACCACCTAAGAAAAAATTAAGAAACTAATAAAATAATGCCATGTAGACAATTTTTTAATATATCATTTTTATTATTCTTTTACCAAAATTACCCAAATAAATGTCACATTTATCAAAATAATTTTATATGTATTTTATATTTAAATTAATATATTAGCACAAGATTTAATAAAATTTAAATTAAAAAGGAAAATTTAAATTAAAAAAGCAAATTCAAAATTTAAATTTAAATTTAAATTACCGAAATAAGTGTCACTTTTATCAAAAATAACCGTCTACATGTATTTTATATTGAAATTAATTTATTAACACAAGATTTAAGAAAATTTAAGTTTAAAAGGAAGATTTAAAATATAAATTTAAGTTACTCAAATAAATGCACTTTTATCAAAATAACCATATATTTATATTTTATATTTAAATTAATTTATGAATACAAGATTTAACAAAATTTAAATTAAGAAAGTAAATTTAAAATTTAGATTAAATTTAGGATTTTATATTAAAATTTATTTATTTAACACACCATGATTTACCCTTCATTAAAAATATTCTCGATATTCTAACTTTTATAAATTAAGATATTAATTTTATTTTTGATACTTAATATAGTTTTGGGTCACTTGGGCACCATTCACAGTTAAATTATGTAAGTTATATTATTAAAAAAACCCCACTGCCTAGTCACACTTGTATGTCTTTTAAATTTTAAAGGATTTTGATTGGCTTACACATTATGACATGGAAATTCAATGTTAACATTTTAAAATGAAAATTCCTCTAATGCGAGGAAAAAAGCTCGAGTTAACTAGAGTTTGACACTCTTGTTCACTTTCGGAAACTCATATGGTGGAATGTGATCTCTTTATCCTCATATTTAGATTTTTCCTAAAAAATAAAAGCATACAAAAGTGGGAAAGAGCCATAAAGCATGGGGAAACTTTTTCCTAAGCACAAAAACATCTAAAAAGTGGAAAATGCCATTTTTATATGAGGAAACATTATTCACCCAAAAGCTTTTGCCAAAATTGAACTAATGAGGAATTTGGGAAATCTTCATAACCTTCACTTTCCTATATATTGGAGGCTTGACCATTGAGGAAATGATGGGAATTCATGTATTGTCACGTTGCTGAGATCTATCTTGAGAGGGAGAGTTTTGGAGCTAGGAGTTGGGGGAGGTGTTGTTGCAACTGTATCTGATGGTTGTAACTTTCCTCCAACTCCTTTATTAATATAGATTAGTCGTTCTTCCTTCCATATGCTACTATTCATTCTTTACTAATCCTATTTAACTAATGAAGGTATGGGATTTTGGTTTATATTTATTTATTCAGCAACATTTATATGTTTATGATAGTTTCAATTATCAAGATATTATGTTGTGAAGTTTTCTTTGTTCTCTGTCTTGTGTGTAGGACCAAGATTTGGAGCTATCGAAGAGTGCTTCCCTACTACACTAAAAACTCCAACAATACCTGCATGCGAGGACTCACATGAATTCATTCTTCTTTTCTTAATCTATACTCTACATCTTGATCTACTAAGAATCCTGAGCCCTAGAACAACCTTTCTCTTAATTAGTCTATCTTCGGTTTCTAGGATAAACTGAGAGGGTTTTATGTTCATCTAACTGTACATTAAATCCTACAACAAAATGATATTTAGAAAATGTAATATATTTCACTATGTAATAAAATTAGTAAAATGGAAGTAAAAGTAAAACTCTAAACAAGAAGCCAAAAGTGGATGTAACCATCGATGCAAAATTGGAAGTAGAATTGGATGTTAAACTAGCCATCAAAACAAGATGCAGACAATGAGACAAAAAGGGTTTCAAAGTAGAATTTAAAAAGGGTGTAAAACTAGACACAAAGAAGGAAATAAAATAGGGCATACAAAAAGATACCAAATTGGGCGCAAACAAGGATGTAAAAATGGACACCAAAATGAGGATGCAAATAATGGTGTAAAATTAGGATGAAAATTTGGGTGCAAAAAGGATGTAAGAAAATACACAAAACAAGAAGCAAAATGGGACTAAAAAGGGATGAAACGAAGGATGCCAAAAATGATGCATAACTAGATGAAAATTCAGACTAAAATCTAGGTGCAAAATGAGATGCAAATGTGGACACAAAATGTGGCAGAAAGGATGCAAATTTGGATGCCAAAAAGGATGCAAAATTAGACACCAAAAAGGATGCAAAATTGAACATAAAAATGGTAAAAATTTGGACATAAAAGTAGAAAAATGGTGCGAAAATGGGCATAAAAATGGTTCAAATTTGGATGCAAAATGAGGTGCAACAAATGACTCAAAACTTGGTGCAAAAACAAATGCAAACGTAGACGAAAAATGGCTCAAAATTGAACGTAACATTAAGCACAAAATGGGATTCAAAGGTGGATGCAACACATGGTCCAACATAGGGTGAAAATTTAAATGCTCAAAATGATGCAAAATTGGATGCAAGAAATGTTATTAAAAATTATGTTAAATTGGATGCAACAAATGATGCAAAATTATAGAATGCAAAAAAGGGAGAGAAATGAAACAAAAAAGTGGATGAAAAAAATGGTGTAAATATGGATGAAAAAATTGGCATTAAATTAGATTCAACATGTGGTGCAAAATTAGATGCAAAAAATGGTGTTAAAAAAGCAGAAAAATTGATGTAAAAATAAGTACAAAATTAGAAGCAAAAAATGGCATAAGACTAGATGCAAAAACTAGCACAAATCTGATGCAAAAAAAGGCACTAAATCAGATGCAAAAGATGGTGTTAAACTCTATGCAAATTACGACACAAAAATATAAGCAAAGAATGGCACAAAACAGGAAGCAAAAAATGATGCAATAGATGCAAAAAATGACACAAAACTAGAAGCAAAACCTGTTGTAAAACCAAATGCAAACCTTGATGCAAAATTTGGCGTAAAAAAAGATGAAAATTTTGGCACAAAAAAGGACGCTTTAAAAATTATACAATAGAGCCAGATTTAGCGCCAGCCTGATCATCCCAATGGAGAGAAAAATACACTAAAATCTGGTGTTAAATCTGGCATAAATTGCCTGTTTTGTTGTAGTGTATAATGTGAAAATTTTGATTTACGCAAGGGATCGAGACTTGCTGGAACACAAAATCTATGGTGAGGTTACCACATGGTTAGACCACGAGTGATGTGACATAGCCACATAGGCACTTGGGTTACCACATGGTAGTACTTGCTGATGTGGCAAGGGTTAAGGGGCCAAATTTCAAATGGGCATAACTTTCAATCTAGAGGTCGAATTGAGATAAAAGTTATATTTCATAAAGATATTGATGATTTGGATGCAATCGTGTTATCCAAAGTGAGTTCCCTATTGGAAATATGTTGTCATTGATGGCAAAGGCAATGGGAAATATTGGAAAAGGCAACTACATTGGTAAATATGTTGTCATTGGTGGCAAAAGAATTTGATGGCAAAGGAAAACATTGTTGGCAAAGTCAAAGGCCATGGAAAAGATTGTTGGCAAAGGAAAGCATAGAAATAATTGGTGGAAAATATAAAAGTAACAAAGGCGACAAAGGAAAGCTGGCAATTGTAAAACATTGTAAATTGTGTTGTCATTATTGACAAAGAAAAAAGCAAAGCATGACAAAGGATCAGCCTTAAGAATATCATCATGGATGAGAATGGTGCAAATGATTTGGAGCTTGTTTTGGAGTAGGAGATCATCCCAGAAGTAGGTGGAACCCACACATATGGAAAGAGCTTGAAAAAATCTTTCTGTTGGTATGTAGAAGTTTGAAAATGGTCACCTAGTGTGAAAGTTAGAGCCAGTCAAAGTTGGTGACCCTAAGTCAAATTATTACAAAGTTAATAGAGGTTGGACGAGTTTTGGTGCACAACCAAAGTTGGTAGATATTCCAAACTCAACGGATATGTTGGCAGAGCCTCTACGTGAAGCTTCGAGCTAACTTAGAGAGACAATGCAATAGTAAGAAGCAGCACCATTGGTCACAGGTTGAGCCCACCTAGTGGTAATACCCTAGTGGATATACCCTAACGGTATGTTAACGGTGCACAAGTATTAGTGACTAGGTAGATGTGGCAAATAGTGCTCAGATCTTAGCAATGGAGGCAACCTGATAGGCGTACCCTAGAATACTGTATAGGGCGCAAATGGCTAAGCGTCGGGCCACATGGCGGATTCCACATGGCACTAGAGACAACCATTTAGATGAGATTTATGGTCATGGGAGGTGTTTTACCACACAATTGATCATATAGATGAACAATGAAGATCCACCTCGAGGTCACCCCTTCTAAAACCACAATCCGCTTAGGAGTGGTGTCATGGAAAGGGCTTGATCCCAGTGGTTTTTGGAAAAATAAAATTATAAAGGAAAATGGTTGCAAAGCAAGGCCTCAGAGGACTTTTCTCTCTCCACTTTTACAAAAGACATGTGACAACATACGCTTGGCCCAGACAACAGAGAATGGTGACTTTAGCAAAAGCTAATGGGAGTGTGACACATGGTAGGTAGATTGGGCGTTTTTGGGCACCCTAATGGCCCATCTCTTGGTGACGTGTGTCACTAATCACAGGTTGACACATGGCATAGGTGACTTCATTATGACATTATCCAGTTGGACACAGCATGGAAGGTTCACTATTTTGCATAGAGCAAGTTTGCTAGGCACCAAGCGCTAGGACACTTCGACACTGACAACACGACAACAATCATCCAATAAGAAGAGAGTCAGGAGGACCCCACAAGACATCTGATCCCACAGGATTTACCTCGACGAGATTGATAACAGTTCTTAGCGGAGGCGCCATGTAGCAACCAATTATAAAGGGCACCAAACAATCCCCACGGGACACATCAACCTAACGGATAGACCTCGACAGGTTTACAAAGGTGCACACAAATGGAAGTGTCAGGATGTTGGGGAATACGGGCTAAGTGCTTATACCAGGTTCTATGGAACATGCAAGAAATGGGGCACAAAGATATAAAGAGCTGCGAAGGCCGTGGCAGCGACTAAGTGCCAACTCCTTGGTCGCCTCACGTAGAGATGAGACCAGTGACGCAAAGCCATTAGAACAATGAATTGGCCTGCTTAGGGATCAAGGGGCTTATCTCCAAGACTTGTACCCTGGTTGTTTCGTATACAAACAAAGTAAATGGTGTAGATCTATTTATACAAAGAAATCAGCCCACTTAGGGCTTGACAGGTCTAAGCACCCAATGGCATAACTAATGGTCACGGAGACCCAGTCTAATGGTGAAAAATAGATAAAGGAGCCAGAGAAAAGGGGATTCAAGGAAAGAAAGCAGAACAATGTTTTTGGTAGAAGTTAAGCCAAATTAAACATCAGTTAAAATTGGCGAAGCTCTACTAAATCTTGTTAAAAAGGCTAAAATGCAAAAATATGCAGAAAAACTGAGTTTAAGTTGCAGAAAAAGGTGGTTAAGATCAATTTAACTTGGAGATTAAGCCTAGAATAGCAAACATAGTTAGAGGACTGAAATTAACAAGACAAAGGCAAAAATATTAGTTCATGCAACAAATTTAAAGCACAAGTCAACTCAAGACCAATCCAAAAAATAATAATGCAAAATTCTTTATAAGTAGAATTCGAGTAACAAAATTAAGGGGTTGTTGAGAGGAGTATGTGGATGAGACTTGTTGGTGCAACATGATGCATAACAGTCTCAGTATACATCAAAGGTGAATCAAAGACCAATCTCGGTATCTGAAAGGTGTCTTTCAAAAATTGTTGCTGATGTATTAAGCTTGGTGATTGGTGTATGATGTGTTCAGTAATGACATATTGCTAAAAATGGTGGTGTTTGCATAAGTAATCAGAGATTGTTGAAGGTGTTTTCATTTGTAATGTGAAATTGGTGAATGTGTTTGTATGGTGTCTTTGGTGAGCAGTTGCAGTGAGCATAATTCGTTTGATTATGAGGTAAGAGGTCTCTTGGTTCTAGTATGAAAATGGATGAAAGATGAATCAACAAGGCCAACAAGTGGTAGCTTGTAGATCATGGGTAGCAACTCCTTCTAGTGGGTAGTAGTAATTATTTGGGGGAAAGAGTCCCTTTTAGCGAAGACTGACAAACGAGTAGGGGTAAGAGTTCCTTCCAGTGAGTACTGGTAAACGAGCAAGGGTAGTAGTCCCTTTCAGTGGTAGCTGATAAACAAGTAGGCATTGAATTTCCTTTCAGTAGCAACTGATAAACCTACAAGTAGTATCTTGTGGGGCCATGATGTAATCAAGTTGAATATTGTAATAAAAAGAGGATTGGTGTCTTGTATATGTTTCTAATGTGCTTGATGTTTATGATGTTATGTTATACATGATTGAATTTTGTTGTTGATCGATGAGTACTTGTTAAAGTGATTAAAAAGTGAAATTTGTGAAGAATTGTATAATTTGGCCACACTACTAATTCACCCCCCCCTAGTAGTGTCCCAGTTTTGATTATTTCTAACAATTGGTATCCGAGCTAGTGTCCTTTAGGATCAGTTTAACAATTGGAGGAAGATCAAAGATCATGGAGAACCAGGACAAGATTACCTCATATGGAGTTTTTTTTTTTTTTTTTTTTTGGCTCAAATTATACAACTTGGAAGGTAAGGATGAGAATGTTCTTGCAAGCTCTTGATCTTGATATATGGGTATATGTGAAGAATGGAGTAATAAATAATAAGTTTGATAAATTATGCAAGAAGGAAACCATGAGAGGGTTGTCTAAGACAAACATTGAGAAAGTAATGTGATATAAGACTGCCAAGGAGATATGGGATAAATTGAAGTCCATCTATGAAGTAGACATGCAAGCTACATGTGATGTCAGGAGGCTTTCCCTGGAGGATGAAGAAGTCAAAGATTCAAAGAGCATTGAAGATCATGAATCAGATGATGATTCTTTTGTATCAAGAGGCCAAATCGATGATCAACACCCAAAGGAGATGCAAACTACAAGTAAGTTGTTGTTTTGTTGTTATTGTAGAACAATAGGTCATTTATTTTCAAACTGCTCAACTGCAAGTACTAGTGAAAGTGAGAGTTTCTCATCAAATTTTAGTGGAGAAAGCACCACCCCGATAGTAATACAAGACCTTGACAATGGTCAAGAAGACAATGGGTCCACCTCTGGTGAAGAGGAAGAAAGAACATCTCATGTATCAATAAAAGAATCCCTAGAGTCATCAAGGGAACAAAGTTTTGAGAGTGAGATAAACACTAGTGGTGAATCTAGTGGCTCCTAAATTGAGTTGGAAGATCTTGAAGAAAAGATCTATTTGAAGAAGCAAATCATATAAGCTCTTGAGAAGATCAAGAAAATAAAAGCCAACAATATGGAGCTAGAGAAGGAGAATAGAGAATTAAAAGAGAAGTTGATGAATCTTCAGTTGCATGCAGAGAATTATGAAGCATTGAAGGAGATTCAGACCAACCATTTCCCCCTTTAAGCTAAGACAATAGATAGAGGTGAAGGTTACTCAACAACAACGCAACACCAAGGAGACCAAAATACTTTCAAAAATAAAATAAAAGGTATGCAACCCCTTATATGTTTTTACTGTAGCAACGCAGGGTAATTTGCCCCCAAATGTCTAGAGAGGAAAAAGAAGGTGTAGGAGCAAAGGACAAATATGCTATTTTACCCACAACCACGAGTTGCTAAGAGAAATTCGACCACCCAAGTATAGAGAGTGTTTCGCTCTCAAAGGAAATATTTTTGGTGGCGCCAATAATAGCAAGAGAGAGAATTACAATCCACGAAATTGGATAGGCACAAGATTTGGTGAGAAGTATAATTCTTTTGTTCGCTTCTTGAATAAAGTTGAATGCTACATGTGTAATAATTATCGACATAAAGAAAATGCATGCAAATCTAACAAGTTTTTTTGTTTTGTTTTGTTTGTTTTTGTTTGTTTGTTTGTTTGTTTGTTTTGTTTTGTTTTGTTTGTTTTGTTTGTTTTGTTTTTTTTTGCTTTGTTTTTTTGTTTTGTTTTTTTGTTTTTTGTTTTTTGTTTTTGTTTTTTTTTTTTAATATATTGCAAATAAAGTTTAGAGCCAACAAAAGGAACTGCACATGAGTTATTTCATGTTGGAAGTGTGTGATATTATTTACAACTAGCTCCATGTGTTGTGCATTGCACCGGGCAAGCTTCCCCTCGCCTCTCCTTGTCGGGGGACTTGTAGGGGGGTGGTAGCCCGCCTGAATGGGGTCTGGGCCAATGCCCTGGTAAATTTGCTTTTTATGCGGACCCAATAATAGTTGGGCTGACCCAAGGATGGGGGGTGAACCCAAATATGGTGGCCAGACCTACCCATGGTTTTGTGCATTGGTTTTTCACATGGTTTTGGGCATGATGGTTTTCTGCCCATGGTATTTTGTAGATTCGGTCAAGGGAACTACAATTATGTTCTAATCCAATGTTAATGGATTGGGTTTTATGAATGCTTTGACATGTCTATATATGTATTGTAACATTGAAAGGAACATAATGAAAAATCAATCTAGTAATCCCGTTTTTGGGATCCATGGGGAAAATCTTTGTGTACATTCGTTTTATATTCTCACCATTGTTTATTTTTTTGTTTGAAGAATTTGTTTGCAAGTAATTTTTGTAGAGGGTTAAAACCTACATTTGGTATCAAAGCAATTTCAACTTCAAGGGGGCCTTTGTTGCTGAGGGGTTTTGCTCGAGCTTATGGTAGACTCTGTTTAGTGGGAGATCTATGGGATCGATTCTTGTAGTAGAAGAAGATGGGAAACATTGGGAAGATAAAGATCGAGAAATTTGATGGTTAGAGTTTTGAGTTGTGCAATCTCAAGATGGAGGATAAAGATTAGTGGATTGCGGTAGATCTGGGTACTAAACTAACGACAATGTCAGCATAATACTAAGCGAAGTTGGATAGGAAGGCAAAGAGAAAAATATGGTTGTGTATCTAAGATTCAATATTGTTGAATGTATTAGAGGAAGCTACGACAGAGGCTTTGTGGGACAAGTTAGGGACTTTGTAGCAATCTAAGTCTTTGGTGAACAAATTGTTCCCGTGAAAAAAGTTGTATAACCTGAGGATGAAGGATGGAGACTCGGTAATAGAGCATCCGAACGCCTTTAATACTATGGTAAGGCAGTTGTTATTTGTTGATATAAAAAATTTGTGATGAAGATAAGCACATCAGTTTGTTGTGTTCTCTATGTTGTAGCAGTTACAACCACCCTCCAAAATTTTGCCTATGCTTCGTTTTGGAGCCTCCCTTCTAAACCACAACAACTCATCTTGCACTGATCTAGGTACTTGTGCTTTCATTGAGTCTCATCCTTTGCATCTAGGCTTGTGTTTTCTTACTTGGTTTACTTTCTAACCCACAAGCCGATATCTTGACTTGGTCTTTTCACAGTTCCGAGCTTGCCTTAGAGAATTGTGCAATTCTTAAGGGAAATTAACCTCTCTTGGGAATTGCGCGGTCATGAGTGCTAGTGAGCCTTGAGCTCAAGAATTGCGTAGCACTAGATGGCAACCATCCTTGAGTTGGGAAATTGCACAAAACATCAGAGGCAGCCTAGAGTCACTCAGCCCATAAATTGCGTAGAACCAATTGTGCTAATAAATTGTGCAATGCATGAGCCAGAGAGTTTCCCTGTTCTCCCCAGAACTGCACAATCTCTCTAGGAAATGCATGGAAATTTTTCCCGAAAAAAAGTGTTGTTCAAATTTTAGATTGCCTTTCCCAAGTGTCGCATGTGTTTTCCTATTTTTGCACTAATGGTTGTCGTGCGGCGACTCGCTTCACATGCTTTGTTTTCCTTAAAGTTTGATTATTCCTACACTTGTTTCACTTGCATGCATCATCACTTATTCAGATATGCACTCAACATCACACCATGCTTCCGATTTGTTTGATTTCACACTCCCCATGGGCATATCTGGGCTCCCCTTGCTTGAATCTCACACTTCACTGCATGCACCGCGCAATCTGGGAGCTCAAGGCATCTGCCTTGACTTCTGGAATTGCACAAAGGTTGTCCTAGCTTGGCTCCAATTACGCACTGCGCAGTTTCAGGAGCCAACCTCCCATCCTGGCCACTGAGACTACACAATGCATAGTCTCTCCCAACCTTTGGCTAGACTGAACTGCGCATTGCACAGTTTCTGTTAGCAAGCTTCCTGACTAGCTGTAGGACTGTGCAACGCGCAGTTTTCATAGTCAGCCAGTGACCCTCTACCAACCAAAATTGTGTAGTCCTTGCCATCATGAGCCCAATTTTTTGATTGATCTTGTCTTAAAGTTGATTTTATTTTTAAGCTGACATTTTCTTGCCATGAGTGTCCTCTCTGTCACATAGGCACAACAATTGTTGAGCAACTCTCTAGTAGTTAAAGAGAGTTGCATCAAAGGAAACCCCCGAGAGAAGTATTAGGGAAGAAATTGAGCATATATTAGTTGATCTTCCAGTTTATGCAGATACTAAGTTGTTCATTGAGAAGGGTACAAAGTTAACATGGCAGCAAATCAAAGATACTTTTGTAAAGGACTTAAAGGAGGAGGACCGACATGTTTACCTTATCATCCAACAGTCAGGCTTATACAAGGTTGCATGCAGGTACCCCTCCTTCCCATGTGTGGACATTATCAGCTGGATTTTCTCACTCACAAATGAATAAACAATGACATTTAGCAGTGCTAGTAGGATAGAGCTTGCCACCTTCAGGGTGGAGAAATTTTTGTGGATGTATCATTTATCCCAGTCGGTGAAGTGCAAGGACTCATTTTTATATGCCACCCATAGCTTTGTGAACACTAGAGATATCGTCAAGCACTAGGTGAAAGAGTCGTTGAAGTTTAGACAGACACCCAATCATGTGTACAAGACAAAGTCTCCCAGGAAGGCCTATCAATCCTTGATCACCTTTTCCTGTAGAATATATGGTCAAGAATACACAAAAACCTTTCCTGAAGGTTGGGTAGTCATGCTGGACCAGAGTGTGAATGATGGGAAGCCATTCAAATGGTCAGATTTGTTGGCTCATAAGTTGAAGGTCCATGTGACTAATGGTTGGAATCCACCCAAGAATGAGTAAATAGGATTCTAAATTTATGCCCAATTACTTAATGTAATATGTGCCCAACAACGGTTCCCTGGCATGAGCTGGACATAGACACCAAAGGAGATTGTCATCAATGTTTATTGCAAATTGCTTTTCGGATGCAGCTATCGAGGAGTGATGGCAAGGTTGACTGAACATTTTATCATCATGTTTTACAAGCTTACCTTTGAGCAGGATCCACCTTGCATGTCCTGAGAAGCAATGGAGGCAATAGTAAGCATTCAAGATTGGTATGCCTCACTAGGTGGCACCTTCATCAGAGTATATGGCAGAGAGAATCCTCTGAATGTTATACCAAAGTATGTCATTGACAAGATGATCATGCAAGAGGTCTCATATCACCTCTCCACGGGGTTGTCAGCAGGACTGAACAGGAAGAAGAAAGCGCCATAACCCACTCTTCCTTTGCGGAAGAGCTTGAAGGTTGCAGATGTTGAGGCTAAGGAGATAGCCAAATTTGAATTAAGCACCAAATAATTTAATCTGTATGATCCCCACGGTATTTGCAGGTACCATTGTGTGAAGGTGTATTATTCCTGGACTCACGGGAAATTTCACTGGCATAAGGAGGACCCTTGGAGGTATTGTTACAATGCCTCCAAACTCCACGAGCCAGTTAATATAACGACAACTTGGAGGGATACTATGTAGACAACAACAACAGAGGAAGCAACAACAACAATAAGAAGCAATCCAGTGGAGGACAAGGGAAAGAAGAAGATGGCTGAGAACCTAGAGGCATAGCAAAGATGCAAGATTAAGGCATATCCTCTCTTAGAGAAAGAAGCTTTGGAAGTGAAAGCAAACAGGGAGCAGCGGATAAAGAGAGTAGAGCGAAGGAAGAGAGAAAAGCAGAGGCTGAAGTAGAATTGAAGTTGTAGGAGACATAGAAGAAGTTGAAGGAAGAATAGGGCTTGAGGAGGAGAGAACGAGAAGATAAGCATAAACATGAAGAGGAACAAAGTAAGGCGCGATGACAGAAAAACAATGCCCATATAGGTTGATGAGTCGGAACAACCAACAACTGAAGATGAGGGTTAAAAGATGTAGGATCGGTAGATTACTTAGTAAATTGAGTAACTGATCAAAGTGACATACATGGATTTGGAGAAAGAGCCACAAAATGAAGATACTGACCTCATGCTGAGAGCACCAGAGGTCATCTCTTAGTCTCTGCCACCTCCAGCATTAGAACCAGTCCCGAGCGAGCAAGGATAAGTTATGATGATGATCTAGTCATGGATGTGTACAATCTATCATTTGATGAGTTGCAGAAGAAGATTGTACATGCGTGGAGGAAGCACTTTCCGGATGATCACACATCACCTGCGTTCAACAAGGAAAGGGTGATACTGCCATACATCAAGAAGCATCTCGCTACCCTTTCCGATGCCAACTTGGCCTATGCAAGAGCAATAAGCTCAAATGTTAAGTACCTGTTGGCTGAAAATGAACAACTGGAAAAGAACTTGCAGCCTACCATGCAAGAGGTAAAACAACTTCAAGAGTAGAGTGCAGTTTTGACAATGGGGGAGATGAGGAAAGTGAGACTCGTTGAAGTATCAACACTTGAGGATACCATGCGGAAGCTCTATGATGGATTAGTCACAGTGCATAAAGAAGTTTCCCATGTGCATGGCCTACAACAACATACTAAAGAGTTGATTGAAACTCTCAAGAGCATACATGCTACCATTGCCCATGTACAGGATTGGACAATGTGGTACAAAGGGGCCCCACTTGACTTAGTAAAGAAGATGAAGCCACAGGCAGAGTTGGAGAAAGCCAAGGTCCGGTTGTTGATCCAAAACTACAAGAAGCTCACCCCCTTCATCAGAAGCATACATGCCTCATATGCATGGTTATACAACAATTTGGATGTCATGGTGAGAACACACATGTTCCCATCAATAGATTCCCTCATCGAGGCTAAACCCGAGAACCAAGTCCAGCTAGAGATCGATGAGTACATGGAGCAGCTAAGACGAGAGGCCATTAGGGAAGATTTGGAGTTGAACGCACACAACATGCAATAGTACATTGGTTGTCCGGTCAAGGTTAACACCATGCTGCACATGCTTCAGAACGAGTTGGTTACAGGTTCCAAGATCATATACCCAGATGCCATGGAAGCAAGAGTCTACCATCAGAAATACACCATCAAGCAGTTTGGGGACACCATCATGTAGTACCAAGCCTGGAATCAATATGTGATCGAGAAGCATCAAGTGGAGGTTGTCGAGTTTGTCTTTACCCAAACGTCAGAGTCATAGTGTTTTGTCTCATAAGACTGTCTCTAACCTATTTTGTTGCACACGAGTACATGTTTAAAATGTAATATTATTTGTAAATATGTTGTAAGTGAAATTCCAAGTGTCTTTAGTGGAATGTGAAGGGTCATCATGTTATGTAATGAGTTATTTTTAAAGAAGTTGACGAGTCGTGAGGGAAGTCAAAGAGTCACAAAGGGGAATTTCAAGGGTCACCCCACCCTTTGTTATAAATAGAACCTCATAACTAATAGAAGAGGCTTTTGGGAGCCAAGCTTTTGGCTAGTCTTAGGCTTAGAAGAGGCTTGGGAGTATTGTGATGAGCCTTGTCTTCTCCATACTGTAGAGGGAGTATACTTCTTTGAGGAGGAGGTGTTCTTGACTGTGATGTTCCACTATTGGGGCTAGTAGTTGTCAATGGTGTATGCATTGATGGAACTTTCACTTATATTAATAATATCAGAGCCAACACACTTTCATTCATATTTTGTTCTTGTAGTTGGACTATCTTGGTTTCTTTAGCAACGTATGTTGTTTAACTTAAGCATTTTCTTATGAACTACTTTGTATGCAATTGAATGAATTCGGTTGAATGCGCGTTCATGGATTAAATCATCACTTTAATTTGTGGACTATTTTGCATTTTAGCTTGTGATGTCATTTCGCTTGTGTGCTACTTTCAAGATGTGTAATATTAATGGCTTCTCAGGGGCACACTTCCTTTTCCCCTCCATGTGTTAGAACCTTCATGCATGACACTTGACTCTCCTCAAGGTCACACACTTGCTCTCACCCAAATTTATATTACTTACCTCTGCGCACTACTGCAGTCAACGCATTACACTACCACCCACTGCTGGGACTCCTACTCCTAATGGTTTGAGGTCTAGTTGGGACTTCATATCGGGGAGATCCCCTAAACATTGGTGGGTCTAGCACTGTCAACATTTCTAGCGCTAGAAAGAGGGACAGATGACAAGCTAAGCCCTTGAAGTATGTTTTGAATTTATGCACATATTTCATGACTTTTGTCCAAATCATAACCCCTACATGTTCTCTAACTTTGTTGATTTTGATGTGCCAACGAGAATTATAGATGACTTGTCGAAATATAAGTTCAATGGCAACAATGGAACACCCTTGTTCAGGCACATAGTTGCTTTTGTTAGCTTATTTGTGATGAGCCCCAGAAATGAGTAATTATATGGGCTCATTCAGCCTCCTAATTCAACTTAATCCACCATTCTCATTAGTTTATTCCATGTTTTTTATTATATTTATGCTAATAGAGTGAATTGGGTTAGTCATTATGCCAAAAAGTCTAATGTGTGCTTTATACAGTTTTTTGGTCAATTTGGAGACAAAATCAAAGGTTTAATGAGCACTTGGCAGCCAAATTTGTGGAAGAACAAGGGAGAGGATTTGTAGGAAGGTGTCTCGTTCATTTATGAGCCCTTACCTTGAATTCTCCATCAAAAACTCGGAGCACAAGGGGCAGCCAAGCAAGTCAAGTAGGATTGCTATTAACTGCAAGTTTTGGTAGTCGAGTCCCTAAAGTTTAGGAGGATTGTTGGGGTCCTCAATTTGTATAAATAAGAAGGCTTAGGGCCTCATTGCAGTTAGCCAGTTTGTAGTCAGGAGTTAGTCAGTTTTTATTCAAGAGTTAGTCATATTTTAGTTAGATTGTAGTTAGATTTTAGTCAGTAGGTTAGCACTTTAGTGCAGCTCTGTATCAACACATTTTCGAGCTTTTTCTTGTAGACAATTTTTGGGACGTAACTATTATTTTTTTATGAATAAAGATGAATCCAGCTTTGCACCAGCTCTAATATTCCTTAGGAGGCTATAGCTCTTGGGGTTGGGCCCAACCCAAGTTCCCAGTACCTCCTTTGTGTACTTTTATGTGTCTTTGCTGCATTCATAGAATAATTTATGTTATTTAGGTTAAGATCTTGCTTTGCTACTTAGGTTGTTTTTGATGGTTAAAGTAGATTTTCATGCTTCAGGTTGATTTGATAGTTTGGTAAAGGAAAAGACCTGCAAAAAGGCCACCAAGCAATCCTTGATCTCATCTCTCCCTCCTTGGGACCATGAGCTGAGACCAAGGCATACTTGCTGCTACAAAAACATTGTTTTTGCCTTTCAATGCAATTGCTAGTGTTAGATTTTTTTTAGTTGGAAAAGTTGATACCAGTTGTGCTTGCATATTTAGAACTATTCTTGCTTGGTTTTCATAGTTGTTTTACATGATTTTCTTCCAATAAACTTCCGTCCATCATGATTTTTGGTATTTAGGTCAAATTAGGTCCAAATAGCTAGATCTTGGGTTTTCCTAGTCCTCGTTTGATCAGTTTTGGAAAATAACGTGTAGAACACCTGTGCTACCTCCCTGCCTACCCTTCCTCCATCAATACAACCTGCTCCATCCCCTAACTTAGATTCTTGCCCTTCATTTGCCACATTTTCCCACTTTGCCCTAATTTCTACATTCTTGTGCATCGTTGCTCCCTCCATCCCCGAACAAATCCAATCACCTTAATCGCTCCTTAACCTCATTCACCAGGTCCTAGACCCCTTAACATCCTTATCCAACCTCCATTTCCACTTTCCCAACGTTTTTCCTCCATCAACCCTCCAAAATCCTCTTTTCGGAACATCCTATAGAACATCATGTAGAAACTTCCCGCAGAACATCCTGTAGAACCCCTGCAGACTTCTTGTAGAAGTTCACAAGAGCGGTTTTCTGAGATCCGATCACTGTGAAACTCTCTGGAAGGGTGTTAGGGATCCCCTAGGCCCTCTTCTCACCTTCCCAACCTTTTTTTTTTTTTTTTTTTTTTTTTTTTTTTTTTTTTTTTTTTTTTTTTTTTTTTTTTTTTTTTTTTTTTTTTTTTTTTTTTTTTTTTTTTTTTTTTCAGATTTTACTGTAGAAGTAGCTTAGTTGGCATTCATTCCCAGTGCTTTCATCTCTTTTCTTGCACCGGTAGGGTTAATCAGTAAAACTAGGGTTTGCATTTCCTTTCAGCTTTCAACTTCTTTCTGCAAGTAGACTAGCCTCTTTTGAGTTAGCTTTCATCCATCACAGTTAAAAGCTTCTTCTAATAGCTCATAGAAGTTGGATTAAGCTCCTAGAGGACTTGTACTAGCTGATCAAGTGATAGCCACGACAAGAGCTAGTACTTGTGCATATAGCACTGTCGCTTCCAAGTTTGTTACGAACTACCGGGTTGATAAAAGTAAAGAAGGGAGTCCCAGGAGTTGTAGCATCATTGCTGCAATATTGGGGCCCAGCACTTTGGCAGACATGATGTCCCCTTGAATGACATTGCATGTGGGTTTTTTGCTTTCAAGTTTGAAGAGAATGTGAAGCAATGATGTCGCATGTAACCTCTATACACTCTTTTGATAACTTGTTCAGAGAATTATGTCGTGCTTTCGTTCTTTACGACCGTAAAGCACTTAATAAAAAACAATTAAAATTGCGAAAAATAAACTGATGAATCTCTTGAGCATTTTCACGATCACTTTCTTCATTATTGTTAAGAGTTTCTTAAAGATGAAGTTGATTGGAAATTTTTGGAGATATTTGAATATCTTGTTCACATTTCTGAAAATCCACATGAGTTAGAATCTTTTGAACCTCTCCCAACATGCCTTGGTGTTAGAGCTTGTAAATCTGAGATGGAAAAGGTTGTTTTCCCAAGTGACCCTCCATCCTCTTCTTATGAAACAACTCTAGCTCCATAGGTTGAGGTGGGAGAAGTTGAGAATCCACATGTTGATCTGTCACCATCTCCTCCTACCCCACCTCCTCAGGATTTTTGCACAGATTTGGACTGTAACCCCAATGGTTGTCATGTGGTATTATCTCCTCAGCCTCCATCCTTTGGTTCCTTTGATCCTTTGAATTTTTATGTGTCGTGTTCATCCGTCTTGGATTTCACATATGATGTTCATGAGGATCAAGTTTTGGACGGACTTCATGTTGAATAGCCAACCTATGCTATTATTTTTTTATGAGTATGTGTGCGAGTCTGAACAAGAATCTGCGGTGAAGGATGACCTCCTTTTGTCTGCACCTCATCCGCTTTATCTTGACATCTTCTACAATTCTAATGTTTCCATTCCATCTTGTGAAAATCCATTTCCAGGTGTTTCCAATTCCGATCATTTGCAAAACACATCGGATTCTAGTCTTTCATTTGATTACGAAGAGGACAAATAATCTTCCTGAATCCACGCAATATCTCATCTTGCATTTCCTAAATCATAGAGGGTGAAATTTCTCGTTTTTCACCATCCCCTCTTTATGATTCGTGAGATCATGAGGATGTCATTGTCCATCATCTTGAACTTTCTAATCGTGGTTGTAGTGATTTTTTGATTCATTCATTCGATCATGATTCTTATTTCTCTATTGTTGATCTTTCTAAGCCACATGTCTTTGATGATCCATCTTTTGATGAATTGGAAACTCCTCAAGTTGTCGAGGCACTTCAGCCTGAGTTGATGGTTATGCTATGTTCTCGTAGCCTTGAGGTTAGTTCCACTTCTGATAAAAAAATTGTTGAATATGTCTAGGGTCCTCATCACTCTATTGTTTGCATTGAAAATCAATCTATTACATAGTTTTCGCATCCTCCACCAGAATCACACAATCCTATCTCTCATGCATTAGAGGAGTTGTACGTAGCAAGCACTGTTGCGAAACATAAGTTTATGTCTTTCTTTATGTTTGCTCGTTTTTCCAGTTTGAAGGAGTGTACATGCTTGTCTTCCACGTGCAAGGTGATAAGACACCGCGATACATCCACAAAGTGCCTTTCATATGATTTCGATTGATTTTTTTATTTATTTTGGATGCATACAAGCTTCGAACGTATTGGTTTACATTGTTTTATATTTCTTGTTTGTTGGTTTGTTTGCACATCTTTCTTGTCAAGCATGCTCTCGACTACATATGCCGACTGATGCGCTGATGACTGCATTAGAAGTATCAATTTACGTGGGTTAGCCTATTCTCTTCTTAGGTTAGAAGTAGGAGTAGTGTTTTCTTTTCCTCTTTGTTTCTTGATTTGCTTACTTTGTCTTGTTTCTTTCCTTTCTTTGTTTGCTTTTCCACCTGTAGGTTAGTTTTCCATGAAACCATGTTTGGCTTCTTAGACAAGCAGGGTGAAATCTAATAGGAACTTGTACAACTATCAACACTTGGTTATATGGCTATTCCCTATCTTCATGTGAATCTTGCATTTCTTATAGACGATGATACCCTAATCGAAGATAAGTTCATTTCGGAAGAGTCATGGTGAAATCACGATGCTTGCACTCTTAACTAGTACTGCCTACTTTGATCAGTTTTCTATATTCGGTTAACCCTTGTTAACTCAGCCAAGTAGAGTAAGGAGAGGGGGAAAACCTTAAAAAGTATGTCAGAGGTAGATATAAACATCCTTCTCTAAAGGGACAACCTCTTCTGCTCTTAATAAGTCGGGATACCTCTTTCACCTCATGAAATAAATAAGTGCCTATGCATACTTCTTTGAAAAATGAAAATAAAAATAAAGGGTAAAAGAAGAGAAAGGATTCTTGCGCTGAGAGGTGAAGCAAGTAACTCCATCAGGGTATTGTCCAGGCTCATTGGTAGCGGAGCAATGCTTGTGTTCTTGAAGTGATTCCACTGGGGTACTGTCCAAGCCTTCTGGCAGTAGAGGAACACCACAGATTAAACTAAAACTCTGGCAATCTATATTACTTGTGCATTTATATATCCCTCATCCCTAATTGAAACAACTTGGTTTAAATTGGCTTGTTATGTGTGCTTCGCTAAAGATAATGGTAGGGACTACATCTTTAACTCAAGTTAGTGAAGAAGCTATGATAATCGAAGAATTGAACAATACTTCTGGAAGGGTTAGACTTGCATTGCATGAGACAAGGTCCATACAGAGAGATGGAGTTCTATGAGTGTGTCACCAATGTTGTAGCAGCTATAACCACCCTAAAAAATGCTGCCTATGCTTTGTTTTGGAGCCTCCCTTCTAAACCATAACAAATGATCTTGCACTGGTCCATATACTTGTGCTTTAATTGAGCCTCATCCTTTGCATCTAGGCTTGTGTTTGCTTACTTGGTTTACTTTCTAACCCACAAGTTGATCTCTTGACTTGGTCTTTTCATAGTTCTAGGCTTGCCTTAGAGAACTATGAAATTCTTGAGGGAAACTAACCTTGTTCTTGGGAATTGTGCAGTCATGAGTGCCAGTGATCCTTGAGCTCAAGAATTGCACAACACTGGATGGAAGCCAGCCTTGAGATGGGAAATTGTGCAGAACATGAGAGGCAACCTAGAGTCACTAAACCCAAAAATTATGTAGAACCAACTGTGCTAAAAAGTTGCACAATGCAAGAGCTAGAGAGTTGCCCAGTTCTCCGTTGAACTGCGCAATCTCTACAGGAAATGCATGGAAATTTTTCCTGAAAAAATAAAAAGTGAAAAGCAAAAAATCATCCCTAAAAAATAGGGATCGATTTTTAGCAACCTGAAGGGGGCACTTAAGTTATTTTAGAAACTATCGCCAAGTGTCACTTTTTCCTTGATTTTTGGCATTCATGTCATAAACCCTAACTTGACCAAATTTATTTAATCAACGTTGCTAGAGCTCATTTGCACATTTGATCTTGGAGCTCTGGTATTCTCGAGGAGATCAAGGGACCTTCGGTGTGGTCCTCGTCACTTTTCCGGGTGAGTTTTATTTTTCTAGTATTTTGTTGCATTTTCTATCGCTTTTTGTTATTTGTCTTGTGACGGTGTTGTTTCACTTATTTCTACAAATAACTGCTAGCATTTTAACTTGTTTTAGATTGTAGAAGTGTTGTTTCAAGTTTTAGATTGCCTTTCCCAAGTGTTGTGTGTGTTTTCATGTTTTTGCACTAATGGTCGTTGTTTCGGTGACTCTGTTCACATGCTTCATTTTCCTTCAAGTTTGATTGATTCATGTACTTGTTTCACTTGCATGCATAATCACTTAGTCATATTTTCACTCAACATGACACCATCCTTCATATATGCTTGATTTCACACTCCCCATGGGAAGATATGGGTTCTCCTTTCCCGGATCTAACACTTCACTACATGCACTGCGCAATCTGGGAGCTCAAGGCCTCTGTCTTAGCTTATGGAAGTGTGCAAAGATTGTCTTGGCCTAGCTCCAACTACACATTGCATAGTTCCAGGATCCAGCCTCCCAGCTTGGCCACTGAGACTATGCAATGCATAGTCTCTCTTGGCCTTTGCTTAGACTGAACTGCGCATTGCGCAGTTCCAGTCAGCAAGCTTCCCGACTGATTGCTGAGACTACACAATGTGCAGTTCCCACAGTTAGTCAGTGACCCTCTGCCAACCAGAATTGTGCAGTAATTCCCATCATGAGCTCGGTTTGTTGCTTGATCCTGTCTTGAAGTTGCTTTGATTCTTAAGCTGACATTTGCTTGCCATGAGTGTCCTCTTTGTCCCACAGGCACATCAGTTGTTGAGCAACTCTCTATAAATTATAGTTAACATGGCATCCAAGAGAGCTGCATCAAAGGAAATCGTTGAGAGCAATATTTGGGAAGCAACAGAGCAGATATTAGTTGATTTACTAGTTTATGAAGATACTTAGCTATTCATTGAGAAGGGTAGAAAGTTAACATGGAAACAAATCAAAGATACTTTTGCAGAGGACTTAGAGGATCGACAAGTTTACCTTAGCATCCAAGAGTCAGGCTTATACAAGGTTGCATGAAGGTACTGTAGAAATTTTATGAATAATATGATACTTATTCACAGAGATTATCCTCATTATACACTATTTGCGGAATCATGCATAATACATAACCTCCTCTACGTTGATCATCAATTTAGCAGTATTCAGAAACATACACATGCGCACATAAAAGCATCAATCACAGATAACACAATATTTCACCAGGAAAGCATCTCGCTAAAAACCCCAAACTATCTGTATATTATATTGATTTAGAACATGTAACAGAACACAATACAATACTCCTCGCAAGTACTCAGTACTATCTCCACCTACTACACACAATACAACACAGATCTGTGTCAATCATTGGCTCAAATCACCTCTGCTGCTTGCCTGCCTCCACTGCACAATACTGCATAAAGAATGATGAGAATAGCTGATCCGTTCATGTGTTTCCCTTGTGTAACACTACACAATCCTCATTGGCATTACTGAATCCATGCATGTGCAAATCACATGCACAACTATGGTCACAACTGACAGTTGTCTTGCCCTTTCACTCATTTGTAACACTTGTCTTCAATGAACTGTCCATGCACTGAGTTAACTGATGTATTCTCTAGTTGCTTTATGAGTTAATAATTAGTGAATTAATTAGTAACTAATTCACATCACTCAACAATAGTCTATTTGTCAGTTAGACTAACTACAACTAGTTCAACTAAGTCAAACTGAACACAACTCCAAATTCCTGATCCAACTCCACAGAACTCAATCACTGAAGTCCTAACTGAAGTCCTCCATGCAATAGCTCAAGTAACCCATAAGAAACACGTATTTCCTTCTGGCAATTGCATGTGCCACATATGTAGCTCGAATTGAAGTGCTCCAAGAGAATAAGATAATGTTTAGAGTCCAAATATTATTAAGGGCTAATAATGTTCGACTGTTCTATTTTTAGCCTGGCAATCTAAAAATAGACTTCGCCCATATGTCTAAAAATAGAGGTCCATCTATTTTTACCAACTTGACCAATCATCCATAAATAGCATCCTACAACTCATAGACCATGATCCATATGTCTAAAAATAGACATCGTCTAAAAATAGACTTTGCGCCAAAAATAGCATGCGGGTCCAATTAGTGAAGGCGACTTCTTTTCACTAAGCTCCATCATCTTGTTGCAATCTCAACAGGTACCATGCCTTCCCATGCACAGACATTATCAGTTAGATTTTCTCACACAAAAATGAAATGACAATGACAGTGAGAAGTGCTAGCAGGATAGAGCTTGCCACCTTCAGGGCAAAGAACTTTCAGTAGATGTATCATTTACCCTAGCCGGTGAAGCGTATGGAATCATTTTTATATTCTACCTATAGATTTGTGAACACTAGAGATATTGTCAAGAGTTGGGTGAAATAGTCGTTGAAGTTTTGATAGACATCCAATCTTGTGTACAAGATGAAGTCTCTCAGGAAGGCTTATCAATTCCTTATCATCTTTGTCTGCAGAATATATGGTCAATAGAACACATAAAACTTTCTTGAAGATTGGGTAGTCGTGCTAGACCAAATGGTGAATTATGGGAAGCCATTAACTTGGTCAGATTTGTTGGCTCATCAGTTGAAGATCCATGTGAATAACGCTCAGAATCTGCCCAAGAATGAGCAAGCAAGATTCTACATGTCTGCATACTTACTTGATGCAATATGTGCTCAGCAGCGGCTCCTTAGCATGAGATGGACATGGACACCAAATAAGACTATCATCAATATTTATTGCAAGTTTCTTTATGACTGCAGCTATCGAGGAGTGATGGCAAGGCTAACTGACCATTTTATCATCTCGTTGTACAAGCTTATCGTTGAGCAGGATCCACCTTACATGTCTCGAGAAGAAATGGAGGTAATTTTAAACATTGTAGATTGGTATGCCTCACCAGGGGGGACCTTCATCAGAGTGTATGGTGGAGAGAATCCTTCGAATGTTCTACCAAGGTATGCCACTGACAATTTGATCATGCAAGAGGTCTCATATCACCTCTCCGCGAGGTTGTGAGCAGGACTACATAAGAAGAAGAGATTATATGAGATTAAGAGAGTGAAGGATGCAGATGTCGAGGCTAAGGAGATAGAAAAATTTGAGTTCCGCACAAAAGAATTTAATCCGTATGATCCCCATGATATTTGCAAGGACAACTATGCAAAGGTGTATTATCCATCAATCCACGAGACATTTCACTGGCACAAGGAGGACCCTTGGAGGTATTGTTACAATGCCTCCAAACTCCACAAGTCGGTTAGAGTAGAAACAAATTGGAAAGCTTCTCTACAGACAACAACAACACACAAAGCAACAGCAACAACAGTAATAAGCAAAAATCTAGTGTAGGACAAGGGAAAGAAGAGGATGAATGAGAACCCAGAGGTAGAGAAAAGCTACAAGATGAAGGCAGATCCTCTCTTGGAGAAAGTAACTTTGGGAACGAAAGAAAAGAGGGAGCAATGGATAAAGAGAACAGAGCGAAGGAAGAGAGAAAAGTTGAGGCTGAAGCAGAACTGAAGTTGCAGGAGACAGAGAAGAAGTTGACGAAATAACAAGAGCTGAGGAGGAGAGAAAAATAAGAGAAGAAAAAATAGGAAGAGGAACAAAGGAAAGGTGTGATGACAGAGATAACAACGCCCATATAGGTTGATGAGTCAGGACAATCAGCAACTAAAGAAGAGGGTGAACAGATGTAGGATCGGGAACTTGCTCAAAAAATTGAGGAACTTATCGAAGTGACAAACATGGATTTGCAGCAAGGGCCACATAATGAAGATACTGGTCTCATTGCAAGAGAACTAGAGGTCATCTCTTAGTCTTCGCCACCTCCAGTGTTAGAACCAATCCCGAGTGAGCAAGGAGAAGTTTTTCTCCTTGATGATTATTCGGTCATGGATGTGTACAATTTATCATTTGAATAGTTGGAAAAGAGGATTGTACAGGCGTAAAGGAAGAACTTTTTGGATGATCACGGATCACTTGGATTCAACAAGGAAAGGGTGATAGTGTAAGAAATCAGGAAGCATCCAGCTTCCCTTACCGATGCCAGCTTGGCCTATGCAGGAGCAACCAGCTCAAATGTTAAGTGTCTGTTAGCTTAGAATGAACAACTGACAGAGAAATTGCAAGCTACTAGGCAAGAGGCATAACAAATTCGAGAGTAGAGTGTAGTTTCCGCAATGGTGGAGATGAGGAAAGCGATACTCGCTGAAGTATCAACACTTAAGGATACCATGTAGAAGCTCTATGATGGATTTGTCACTGTGCATAAAGTAGTTGTCCGTGTGCATAGCCTAAATAGAGAGCCAAAGAGTTTTTTCAAACTCTCAAGAACATACATGCTACCATCGCCCATGTACAAGAGTGGACAATGTGGTATAAAGGGGCTTCGCTTGGCTTAGTACAGAAGATGAAGCCACAGGCAGAGCTGGAGAAAGAAAAGGTTCGGATGTTGATCCATAACTACGAGCAACTCACCCTGTTCATCAACAACATACAAGCTTCATATGCATGGTTTTACAACAGTTTGGATGTCATGGTGAGATCGCACATGATCCCATCAATCAGTTCCCTCACTGAGGCTAACTTAAAACCAAGTCTGGCTAGAGATCGATGATTACATGGAGTAGCTAAGACGATAGGCCACTAGGGAAGACTTAGAGCTGAACGCAAGCAACATGCAATAGTACATCGGTGGTCTGGTCAAGGTTAACACTATGTTGCACATGCTTCAGAATGAGTTGGAGACGTGTTCCAAGACCATATACTTGGATTCCATGGAGGCAAGAGTCTGCCATCATAAATACACCATCAAGTAGTTTGGGGACACCATCATGCAGTACCAACCTTGGCATCAATATGTGATTAAGAAGCATCAAGTGGAGGTTTCTGAGTTGGTCTTTCCCCAAATGTCGAATTCATAGTGTTTTGTCTTTTCAGGCTGTCTCTAGTCTATTTTGTCTC
The DNA here is from genome assembly GCA_000404065.3 of Pinus taeda. NCBI lineage: Eukaryota > Viridiplantae > Streptophyta > Pinopsida > Pinales > Pinaceae > Pinus > Pinus taeda. Next base: position 160,819 of record APFE031749445.1, read on the forward strand.
ACATGGGTACATGTGGAAAATGTAATATTATTTATAAATATGTTGTAAGTGAAAGTCCAAGTTTCATTAGTGGAATGTGAAAGGTCATTATGTTATGTAATGAGTTTTTTGTTAAAGAAGTTGAAGAGTCATGAGGGAATTCAAAGAGTTAGAAAGGGGAATTTCAAGGGTCACCCCACCCTTTAAATAGAACATCATAACTCATAGAATAGGCTTTTGGGAGCCAAGCTTTTGGCTAGGCTTAGGCTTAGAAAAGGCTTGGGAGTATTGTGATGAACCTTGGCTTCTCCATATCGTAGAGTGAGTATAGTTCTTTGGAGGAGCAAGTGTTATTGATTGTAATGTTACACTATTGGGGCTAGTGGTCGTCAATGATGTATGTATCGACGAAAATTTCACTTATAATAGTAATATTAGAGCCAAGATGCATTTTCTTATGAACTACTTTGCATGCAATTGTATGAATCCAATTGACTGCGTGTTGTTGGATTAACTTATCACTTTGTGGACTATTCTGCATTTTAGCTTGTGATGCCATTTTTCTCTTGTGTTCCTTTCAATCTGCATATTGTTACAGGATTCTAAGGGGCATACTTCCTTTTCCCCTCTTTGTATTAGAACCTTCATGCATTTCACTTGACTCTCTGCAGGGTCACACACTTTCTCTCACCCAAATTTATCTTACTTACCTTCGCGCGCTACCACGGTCAAGGCATTACATTACCACCTATTGTTGGGACTCCTACTCCAAACGTTTTGAGGTCTAATTGGGACTTCATATCGAGGATATCCCTATAATGTTGCCAAGTTCAACACTATCAACACTCTACTAGATTCGTGGGATAGTCTGGTTTTTGCTAAAGGTAGTAATACAACTACCTTGAAGTTTGATGAAATAGCCTCATCATTGTTATTGGAGGAGATGAGACAGAAAAATTTGGAGAGCCAGAATGGAGATGCCTTGTCTGTACGAGGATGCGCCCAAAATATAAATAAAAATAAGTCCTTGAGTGGGAGATCTAAATATAGAGGGATATATAAATCTCAAGGAAAATTTTTAAGGATGTGCTGGAAATATGGAAAGGAAGGGCACTACAAAAATGAGTGTAGATCTAAATCTCCTGAGAAAGGAAAGGGATCTGATGATGCTCCTTCTGCAGAGGAAAAAACCACCTCCGATGAAGGTGGGGATGTGTACTTGGATTCTTCTTCAAGTACACATGTAGATCACGAGGGATGGTTGATTGACTCAAGTGCATCCTTTCACTTCACTCTAGGAGTGGTTCTGCGAGTATGAGAAATATGATGGTGGTGATGTTTTATTGGGGGATGCCAAGAAGACCAAAATCATCAGACGTGGAAAAGTCAAGCTGAAGTTACAAGGTGGAAGGATTAGAACACTTCGTGGTGTTCTACATATTATTACATTGGTTGGAAATATGATTTATGCAAGCATTGGTTAGAAATATGATTTATGTAAGCAAGATGGATGATGCAGGTGTAACAACAATGTTCGAGAAAGATAGTTGCAAGATGGTTCGAGCAGCACTGGTATTGATGGAGGGAGTTTAGATTGGAACTCTATACAATATTATGAGTAACACTACTATAGATGGGTGCAATAGTTATGTGGTTCATGAAAGTGGAGAAGAAAACCTAGTGGTCTCTCGAGAAAAGACCATGCTATGGCATCAAAATCTTGGCCATATTGGAGAGAAGGGCCTTCGAATACTGCATGGTAATGGTGTGGTATAACTCATGTCTAATTTCTATCTAGATTTGATTTCTGTGAACATTGTGTATATGGGAAGCAGAATCAAGTGAGTTTCCCCTTTGGTACTAAGGGGGAGAAAGGGATATTAGAGCTTGTGCACAATTATTTGTTTGGACACGTGTCGGTTCCATCACTGGGTAAGTTTGTGTACTATGTCTCATTCATAGATGACTTCTCAAGGAATACATGGATATATTTCCTCACGAAGAAATCTGAAGTCTTTGATAGGTTTAAATAATTTAAGGCTCTGGTGGAAAATCACACAGAGAAGAAGATCAAGGTGTTGAGGACAAATTGTGGTGGAGAGTTCTACAAGAAGGAATTTGAAGAGTTCTGTAAGAAGTGTGGTATGACATGGCAGAATACTACTCCATACACACCTTAACAAAATGGAGTTGCAAAAAGAATGAACAAAACATTGATGGAAATAGAAAGAAGCATGCTCAGTGGTGTCGGGTTACGAAAAGAATTTTGGGCAGAGGTAGTGGATACAAAATGTTACTTGGTTAACATATAACCTTCATTAGCGTTGGAGGATAAGACTCTACATGATGTATTCATGGGTAAGAAACCCTCTCTTTCACATCTGAGGGTATTTGGATGTGATGTATATGTAGATGTTCCAAAGGATATGTTATCACTAAGAACCACAGTCCACGTATGAAATGATGTCCAAAGTTTCATATAAAAAAAATTTGTTTAGTGAAAAGGTTTCTATGTGTGTCACTTTGAAATTAGAATTTCAAAAGGTATTGATGTGAGTCCTTGTGAAAAACCGTTGGATACCCTCCATCATTATTGTTTAAGGCATGTCTTGTCTTGTTTGCGTCATTTGTACTTTGCGCAGTTTCGCAGCGCAGTCTGATTGGCCAATTTAGCTGCGCAATGATGTTTCCGCCTTTTCGCAGCGTATCATTTACCAGCTATTTCGTAGCGCGTTTTGTCAATTCATAACTGTCTGCGCTACGAAATCGGGGATTCGGGGTTTTTGTAGCGCGTTTTCTTGAAATGTCAAGTCTGGGGGGATGAATCATTACGTCCGTCCACATTTTATCAGTTGATGTCTTCTCCAGGTCATGATAGGTTATCATTCCGCCATAAGGTTTAGGATCACGCACATGACAATCATTCTAAGAGATTTTATGAGTTATGGTTGTGTCATAATGTGTATTCATGGTGCGTAAACATGCCTGCTGTATGACGAGGTTTAAAAAAAAAAAAAAAAAACGCAAAGAAGCCTGAGTTTTCATTTAAAGGGATCATTGCAAGCGAGCCTGCACTCCAAAGCCGAAGTTGTTTTTGAATTGTAGCTGCTATTAGTTCTCTGTGTGAAGATATTCGAAGCAAGATGGAGAAAAGAGAACATCGATCCGGTAGGTGCCTAAAGACAGAGCCAGAGGGGCTTGATCTTACACTCAGAGATGAAGGTGTAGCAAGAGCCTTTAAAAATGCTGGTTGCTGGAGGTTTTAGGGAGGACATGCAGAGGTAACGAAAGCTTTTGCATTGAATTTTACTGGCTTGAATTCTAAGGTGTCAATGCTAGAATTTCCCGTGTCTCCATAAGCCATTTCTATTGTCACTAAAATTCCGAGAGGAGGACAAGAGTGGTTCAAAATTTTTAAATTTGACATGAGTCCCTGTAAGGAATTTTTGAAGGAACCGTATGTAAATGAGGACCTCACCAAAGCTGTGCCAAGGAGTTACGTAAAAGAACATTTTGCTCTACTCCTTACATGCATCCAGAAATACCTAACATGTGAGGGGAGGTAGAACAAAATTTATTCCTATCATTTCAAACTCTTGTTGCATTTCACAGGTAAAGCATCAATAGATATCCCTTTCTACTTGTTCAGAAGCCTTAGTGAAATGTGTGATAAAATCCAGTTAAAGAAAGATTATTGTGAAACATCCCTGTTTCACCATGGTTTAGTAAAGTTGCTGGTGTTAGATGGTTTGGAAAAAATTGGTAGAGATTGGGATTCTTTTTTATGGCCGGCTTTCAAAGCAAGACAGGCCTCACTCCATTGCCTGTTAGGGAAAGAGAAGGAAGAATTGAAGAACCTACT
>APFE031749445.1:164669-214633 GCA_000404065.3 Pinus taeda
TTTTACTGGCTTGAATTCTAAGGTGTCAATGCTAGAATTTCCTGTGTCTCCAGAAGCCATTTCTATTGTCACTGAAATCCCGAGAGGAGGACAAGAGTGGTTCAAAAATTTTAAATTTGACATGAGTCCCTGTAAGGAATTTTTGAAGGAACAGTATGTAAATGAGGACCTCACCAAAGCTGTGCCAAGGAGTTACGTAAAAGAACATTTTGCTCTGCTCCTTACATGCATCCAGAAATACCTAACATGTGAGGGGAGGTACGGCAAAATTTATTCCTATCATTTCAAAATCTTGTTGCATTTCACAGGTAAAGCATCAATAGATATCCCTTTCTACTTGTTCAGAAGCCTTAGTAAAATGTGTGATAAAATCCAGTTAAAGAAAGATGATTGTGAAACATCCTTGTTTCACCATGGTTTAGTAAAGTTGTTGGTGTTAGATGGTTTGCAAAAAATTGGTAGAGATTGGGATTCTTTTATTTTTATGGCCGGCTTTCAAAGCAAGACAGGCCTCACTCCATTGCCTGTTAGGGAAAGAGAAGGAAGAATTGAAGAACCTACTCTGGCTGAGCTCAGAAAGGAGGTGAAAGACCAAAAGAAGCCCAAAACCAAGTTGAGGAAATCAGAGAAGTCTGTGGTTATAAAGGAGACACCTAAATCATCAGCAAAGGAGACACCTAAGTCATCAAAGCAGAAGATCAAGCAAAAGAAGGATGCAGCTGGACCAAGTGAAGTTGAAAAGATGTCAAGAGTCAGAACCAGAAGTCAGTTAAGTAGAGAAAAAGGTAAATCAATAGCTGTGGAAGAAAGCCCTATATCAAAAGCTAGTCTAAACGATTTGCTTGAGGCAATTGATTTTGAGCAAGCTAAATCAGTGCAGGTTGAGTCAATGCCTATTGACCTAACTCAGTCATCACCTGATAACACCAAAAAATCAAAGGCCTCAAAAAGGTTAAGGTTTGAGGAAACTGATAATGAATTTATGTTCACACCACGAAGGCCAGTCACCAGGAGGCAAATCAAAGTAGCTGAGCAATTGCACAAGGAAGAGGTAGCTGTGAAGGTACCTGCAACAAAAGAAATTAAACAACTGCCTAAAGCAGAGAAGGAAGAGGAAATGAAAAGAAAACCATACACAAGAAGACAAGCAAAAGAAATGGAGAAGCAGCTACCCAAAACAGAAAAAGCAAAAGAAATCAAGAAGAAAGATATGGATAAAAAAGTCCCCATTGCCAAAGAAACCAAAACTACATCTTCAAAGGAACAATGGGAGGCAGCCGAGAAAGAAATGGCTAATATGGAGAAAGTTGTAGCAGAAATTGCAGCCATGGAAAAAGAGGTTGCAAAACTAAAAGCTCAGCTAAGTAAGTTAGCTGCCAAATAAAATTGCAAATTTTAAAAGTCAGGTGCTACCCCAAGATTTTGTTTTATTTTCTTAAGTTCATTGGTTTTTGAGGAATGTAAGCACGGCATATAAAAGGAAGATAAATTAGGAGTTTTGAAGCCAGAAGCGAAGCTGTTGCAGTCACAAAGGATATTGATAAATTTATCGAAGACTGTATTTTTGAAAAGAACAGCAGTTTCGTAGCGCGCTACGAAACTGCTGTAGATGACTGTTTTGTAAGAAAACAATGAAGTTGATGCTGAGGTCAGCAAATTTTGAAAGGAAAGCCTCGAGGGCAGGAAAGAGACCATACAAGGCTATCTGAGCATTCAAAGAGTGACAGGTGTAAGTGTTGGAGTAAAAGGTGAAATATTTTGTTTTTTTGCTAAAGTCTTCCTAAAGCTACTTTATGACCGAATTATTAGGGTTCTGGTAGGGTTACCGGAATTTTGGGTTGGACACCTGTTCAGTTCACAAAGCATCCAGATCATAAGGCATATGGTGTTATGCGTGGTTATTAAAGGTATTAAATAGCTTGAAACATGTTCTTTTGGAAATGAAGACTGATGGAAGGCAGGGACCGTGAAAACAGGGCACACATCTTCATCAAATAATGATTCATCTGCACAGTGAGAATCCAAGGCAGCTCGTTCAGTGAATGCCTCTCCAATATATTTCGGCCACTATAGAAATAATACAGGTGTCAAAGCTCAAGAAAGCATCATGCACACGAGGAGATAGAATTAGAGTTTCAATAGGATTAGGACTCTATGTATTTACAGCGCAATACCTTTGTATTTAATAAGTTGGTTTAGATATAGATAAGGCAGTTAAATGATAGATTTTCGAGCTCCCCTCATGCTGGAGGAGGAGACTCAAGGTAGTTTAGTTTTGTTTTTCTATATATAGGAAAAACTCTGATGTAAAAAGGGTTGGAGATTTTTATAAAAAACAGAGTTTTCATATTGGCTTATGTAAAGGACTTTGACAGTAATAGAAAGGATACTTTTTCTTCCCAAGATTCATCTTGTGTTTCAAATGCTCAGAGTATATGTGGTTTGGTCTTTATTCTTCTTGTTTAACAGTTCATTAAACATGCAATCACTCTGAATTCACCTAGTGCTCAGACTTTCTGTGTATGTTTATTGAGTTGAGGTTCTTCTTGGTAAATGTTTTGAGCATTGAGACATTATATGCCTTGGCTTCCATGATTGAGTAGCTAATAATTTACTGTAGAAGTGTATGACTCCATGAGCCCAATGGAAGAAGTCTAATTTTGTTGTTCCAACCAGCTTAAACTTCATCTACTGTTTAAAGAGTTAGCCATCTTTTTTTGCCCTTAATGCATATCAAAAATCTGTGAGAGAGCCCTCTCTGACTAAGGAGGCTAAACCTTAGTCTAAAGCATGGTTTGAAATAGTTTCATGAAATCTTGCTAGGTAGCAGCCCTTAGTACATGATTTTATGATAACAGGATAAATGAGCCAAGTTGAATAGTAAATCGGAAAAGTGCATCTTTATTGGGTATAAGGATGATTTAAAAGGTTATAAGCTTTGGAACCCATAAACAAGGTAGGTTGTGTACAACTGAGATGTGGTGCTCAGAGAGGTGAAATATGTTATTAAACCTGACATGCTACCAAAGGAACTTGAGAATATAGAGTTTGAGCTAAAGGAGGAAGAATCATACTCTACAACAGAACATGAATCGGAAGAGGAAGAGCCACAAACTCCAGTTTTGAGAAGACCAATTTGAGAGAAAAGGCAACCAAAAAGGTATAGTCCATATACTTTATGTTCAATTTTTTCTTTATCTATTACTAATGATGATCCTAGAACTGTCAGGGAGGCAGTAGATTCAAAGGATGGAAAACTCTGGAAAGAGGCCATGGTTGATGAAATGTCATATTTGGACAAAAATGAGGCTTGGGATTCGGTAGAGTTGTCGGTTGGAAGGAAAGCCATTGGAAGCAAATGGGTGTTTAAGAAGAAGATGAATGCAAAAGGAAAGGTGGAGAAATACAAAGTTCAGTTGGTAGAAAAAGGTTATTCCCATGTGCCATGAATTGATTTTGGTGATATCTTTTTTCATGTTGCCAAGTTAGCTTCTATTAGATTACTTTTATCTGTTGTTGCTGCATTTGATTTTGAGGTAGAACAGATAGATGTGAAGACAAAATTTCTTCACAGGGCTCCAGAAGAAGAGATCTATATGAAGCAACCTGAAGGCTTTGTGGTGAAGGGTAAAAAAGAACTTATATGCAGGTTAAAAAAGTCTTTGTATGGGTTAAAACAGTCACCAAGGATGTGGTATCAGAAATTTGATACATATATACAGGGACTTGGCTTCACAAGGTGAAAAGCGGATCACTGTGTATATTTTAAATTAATTGGTGACCATGTTATTTATTTGGTATTTTATGTGGATGATATGTTGTTGATTGGAAATGACAAAGAAATTATCCATGATTTGAAAACCCAATTGTCCTCCAAATTCGATATGAAGGATGTTGGTGTTGAAAACTATATTTTGGGCATGGAAATTAAACAAGATCGGGAAAAGAAGAAGCTCTGGTTAAACCAGAGGAAGTATGTCGAGACAATATTGCAGAGGTTTAATATGCAAGATAGTAAACCGATGAAAGTTCCTATTCATGTAGGTGTAAACTTATCTGCTGAACTTTGTCCCAGGACACAAGAAGAGGAAGAGGACATGTCTCGTGTTCCATATGCGAATGTAGTTGGTAGCCTGATGTATGCAATGGTATGTACTAGACCAGACATTGCACATGCACTGGGAGTATTGTGTTGGTTTATGTCAAAACAGGGAAGGAGCATTGGACAAAAGTGAATCGGGTTTTCAAGTATTTGTGTGGCACTAGTGATTATGGTTTGTGCTACCAAGGAAGACCAAGATTGGATAGAGTTTTGGACATTCATGGCTTTGTTGATATAGATTGGGCTAGATATCTGGATTAGAGAAGATCTACAAGTGGGTATGTGTTTAACCTATTTGGAGAATCAATTAGTTGGATGAGCAAGAGACAACCTGTAGTGGCACTTTCAACTACAAAGGAAGAATACATGGCAACCACTCATGCAAGCAAGGAAGCAGTTTGGTTACAAATATTGTGCTCAAGTAGGGTGTTGGTACAACAAGCTATAAGGATAGACTGTGACAACCAAAGTGCAATTTTATTAGCAAAGAAGCCTACCTATCATTCAAAGACAAAGTGCATTGATGTTCAGTATCACTTTGTGAGGGATATGGTTGAGGAAAAAAAGGTGTTGCTAGTAAAGATGGAAACTTTGAAGAATGTTGCAGATGAATTGATGAAGTTTGTGAGCTCTGAGAAATTTTCTTGTTGTATAGAAATAATGGGCGTTGCAAGGTTGGACCAATAAATACTCTCTTGTGACCCTCTGTGTCGAAAGAAAACAACAAGTTGGAGAATGTTAGGTGTGTGTTATACCTTTTCCACGACTAGTTCCACAAGCTATATGTTGTGTTGGGCGTAGTGGGGGTTTGCAGGGGGGCGATAGACCCCATGCATGGGGTCCGAGGCAGCACCCTAGGATTTATTTTTTATGCGGACCCAATAATAGTTGGGCGGACCCAAGGATGGGGGGTCGACCCAAAGATGGTGGGTAGAACTATCCATGGTTTTGTGCATGGGTTTTGCACATGGTTTTATGCATGATGTTTTTATGCCAATGGTATTTTGTAGATCTAGTCAAGGGAACTAAGGTTATGTTCTAATACAAGGTTAATGGGTTGGGGTTTATGAATGTTTTGACATGTATATATATGTATTGTAACATTGAAAGGAATATAATGAAAAATGAATCTGGTAGTCCCAGTTTTGGGATCTAGGGGAAAATCTATGTGTATATTTGTTTTTTTGTTCTTGCCATTGTTTATTTTTTTGTTTGAAGAATTCGTTTTCAGGTAATTTATGTACATGGTTGAAACCTACATTTCAGCACCCAAAAGAAAGTCAATTCGAATGGTGACTACAGGCAATGCAAAACAGAGCTTGATTAAGAAGATTCAGAGTCTGAAATTCCAGTGGTTGATCCCTCTTACAGACAAAGATTCCAATCAATTAAAAGAAGCAACACTAGTCATGAAAAATCTCCAAAGAAATATAATGAGAAAAGAGAGCAACAATGGTCTGTATGCTTAGGTAGAAATCCACCCAATTAAGAAAGTCAACACAAGAAACCAACTCATGGTGTTGATCGAATTCAACATATGCAAGTGTGGAAGAAAAAGGAATATAATCTACTCAAGGGGAGTATATATCTTGATCCTCTTCATTGAAGAGAAGAGGATGGCTTCAGGGAAGCCAAAAACGTTAGATGCAAGGAGCAGAAAGGAACATGCCAAGGAATGCATCTGAAGGATAAAGGGAAGTATGCCTCTTTCTTGTTTGCATAGTGTGGTTGATTGAATGTTGTTGTCAAATCAATTGGTAGTCTGAGCATGTGTAGTTGGTAATGATCTATTTACAAGCTTTTCTAGCAAGTATTGCTTACATATTTCTAATGCAAAGAGGGAGCATGGCTATAGGGGGAGTATAATCAAGTCAAGATTTGAGTATGCATTGGCAATTGGTATCAATTATGTGCTGCATGACAAGGACTAATTATGTTCGTTTCACATGTAAGTAATCAGAATGGATTGGATGTTATGATGTTGTTCCAATTGGTAATTGGTATCACATGGTATCGAAGGTATTGTCAAACATATTTATGTCAGAATACGATGTTCGTGTTGTCTAATGTTGATAGGAAAATATTGGTTTATATGGCTATTGTTCAAGGTGAGTTTTTTGTCATTAAAATTCTACTAAGTGAAAAAAAAGTTGAGTCATTGGTAAAATTACTTATATTTTTGTCAAGTAAGCACTTCTAAGTGTTGTGGTTATCCAACTAACAATTGACGGTGTCATTCATACGAAAGGTTGTTCTTGTTGCTAGAGGTCAGGTGTATGTTTCTAGGTAGGCATTGCTATGAATGTAATACTAGTTGAGACTCAGATGAACAAGAATAATTTTCTCATGACTCATTTGCACAAGCACGTGTTGTTTCAAAAAAATATTCCTCTTGTTTGCTTGAGGCAAAGATTCAGAGTAAATACTCCTTTTCATTCAACTTAATCTTCTTCACAGGACAAAAATGAAGCTACTTGGATCCGATCAAAGGTATCTGAGTTTTTTTTTTACCTTAAGAAGAAGTAGTTGATAGCTTCACAAGATCAAAAGATGGAGGGAGATTGTTGATAAGGGGAGCATGTTAGTATCTTTTCCATTGATGTCAAAGGGGGAGAAGTATTGTTGATCAAACACAAGACAATAAATGATCATTAGAAAAGCACAATAAATGATCATTAGAAAAGTATTCATCATTGATAACGATGTGTTGTTTGATCTTGGTGTTTCCATCAATGTCAAAGGGGTAGATTATTGGAAATATGTTGTTATTGGTGGAAAAGGTAAAGGAAAAGGCGATGGTAAAGATTGGAAAAGGAAACTACATTGGTAAATATGATGTCATTGGTGACAAAGGAAATTGATGGAAAAGGGAAACACTGTTGGCAAAGTCAGAGGCCATGGAAAAGATTGTTGGCAAAGGCAAGCATGGAAATCATTGGTGGAAAAGGAAAAATTAACAAAGGTGGAAAAGACAAGCATGGAAATTGCAAAGAATTGTAAATGGTGTTGTGATTATTAGCAAAGGAAAAAGCAAACCATGACATGGGATTAGTCGTAAGAAGATCATCATGGATGAGAATGGTGTAGAGACTTTCGAGCTAGTTTTAGAGTAGAAGATCATTCCAGAAGTAGGTGGAACCCACACAGATGGCAATAGATTGGAAAATATTTCTGGTGGTATGCTCCTAATGTGAAAGTTAGACCGAGTCAAAGTTGGTGACCCCAAGTCAAATTATTACAAAGTCAACAGAGTTTGGATGAGCTTTTGTGCACAACAAAAGCTGGGAGTGTTGAAAATTCAACAATAGATTCCTAATTTAATTTTGGTCTTGAATTAAATTAGGAATTAAGTTGGAATTATAATTATCATAGCAACTTGTAATATTTAACTAAGTGTTAATTTGAATTAGTTTGCTTAGTTAATTTTGTTAGAAAATGTAACTATGTTCAGTCTTCATTAATGTACTTGAGTCATCTCTTATATGTACTTGCCAAAAGAGTAAAGAAAATAATTATTATTATTATTATTGTGACTTATTAAAGCACGGGTTTCATGCTTGGGTCACAATGTTTTAGGTGAAAGTTCCCATTGAGGACTTCTAGGAATTATTCTATGTCAATAGAGTTATTGTACTTTTGAAGAGACCCTTCTGGGGCTTTTGAATCATGTAAAAAGGTCAAATATTTAGTCAAATATGAACTATGTAACCTCCACACCATGTCGGCCTAGAAGAAGATCAAGCCGGCTTAAGGATTGTATTCGACCCCACATGAAGCCTATAAAAGGAAGCTCGTCAAATTCATTTAGAGCATCATGCTCACACACAAGTTTGAATTCTCTTGTAGCTGGAAATAAGTGTGAAAATCTCTTGTAGCCGGGCATAAGTGGGAAGTTGTCTTGTAGCTGGGAAAATGTGCAAAGATTGCTATCAGAGAGTCGAAGTGAATGCGAGTTTGGGGAAGTGTAAGATGAGAAAGAAAATTGCAAATTTGGCATTTTTAATTTCTTTGTTTTGTGTCCTTGATTGGGAGATCAAAGTCTTCCAAGTTTCATTGTTGCCAGAAGCAGCCAATTATCGTTATAATTTGTTGCCTAATCGAAGTTACTGGAAAGAGGTCGAAATTCTGGTAGGATGACTTGGTGTGGAGGGAAGGTCTAGTACAGGGTGAAGTGTCTCAAAGAATAATATTGAAAGGAAGAGTTATCTTGACTGGATTTTCCCCTCGAGGGGGATTTTTCCCTGGCATGTGCCTACATATGGTGTTTATTATTTTTTGTGTTGTTGATTTTAGTAATTACTCAATGAACTAAAGAAAGAAGATATAAAGAATTGTAATGATAAGAAACATCACAAGTAATTACCAAGAACAAGAAAATATTTCTGCCTTTTTGATTTTCTAACATGGTATCAGAGCTTTGGTGAAGAAGGAAATAAAAGGCAGTCTCAAGCACTTTATCAAGGACCCATTCAAAGGGACTATCTTCGGGAAGGAGTCTATTATATTCAAGGAAGATGTATAACTCAGTCAAGGGTGAGAAAAAACTTGAAGGATCCTCTAACTTCAGCTCTTGGAAGAAGAGGATTGACCTAATCCTTGAAAAGACCAAAGTATTAGACTTGGTAAGAGGAAATGTAAAGAAGCCTACAGAAGAAGCCAGTGATGCCGAAAAAGTGAAATACAGGGAATTAGAATTGGTGGTCATGACTTTGGTGGTGGAAGGAATAAAGGAAAATATTTTCCCCTTCATAGCTAACATCAATCATTCTCAAGAAATTTATGAAGCCTTGTCGAAGCTATTTTCTATTAAGAACATTGGACAAGTAGCAAGTTTGAAGAATGAGCAAATTGCAATGATGACTAAAGAAGATATTGTGGCAACCTTATTTTTGAAGATATCTAGACTCAGGGACGATCCCTTGGCCATTGATGAGATTCCAGATAAAGAACTTGTGATCACTTCTATATGAGGATTTCCACCCTCTTAGGGTGCATTTTTTGCAGGTCTCAACAGTTGGAAGGTAGTTCCCACCTTTGAAGAATTATGGACCACCTACAGTCAAGAAGAACTGAGGACCTCTATGGTTACCAATTCTGAAGGAGTATCAAATGCATACGTTGCTCATCATAATGGAAATAGATCGAAGGGACCAAGGAAGAAATTTGACATGTCCAAGATAGAATGCTATTAATGTCATAAGAAAGGTCACTTCAAAAGTGACTGTCCCGACAATCCAAAGAATAAGAAGAGAGGAAGGGATCAAGTCAACCTTGCTATAGAATGAGACTCAGAGAAAGCCAAGCCCAAAGAACTTGACATTAGGGACTTATAATATTAATTCCTTTGCTTCTAGCTTTATATATCTTGTTTTATATGTTTCATAATTTATACGTTTTTAATATGTTTTGAAAAATAAATTTTTGTATTATTTTTATAAGTTTGTTGGTATCCCTCAAGCTTTGGAGGGAGCCCCCACCAACTACCTAAGATAAGTATCTCATGCCTTTTCAATTTTGGGTTTATGTATTCATTTAGTTTTTATTATATTAAATACTAATCACCACTCTCCCTCTATTGTCTTGATTAGGAAAAACCTCTGCAAGAAGTATTAAGGAGGAAATATCAAGACAAGGTTTGTTAAGAAACAAAGGTATGCTTTAAATACAATGATTGAAAGGATTATTTGATGATCTATTACTAACCTTGTTTTGTTTAGCTATATTGAATCATAATGATTCTTGTTTTGGGTGATTCATGTCTTGATAAATGTACCCACCCCTCTCATATTCTAAATGGTTATGTATAACCCTAGACAGGTTTTGGAAAACCCTAACCGAAGGGTATGCTAATGTGAATGTCTGAAACTCTAAGTTAATTAGGGTGATTGTGAAAATCTATTTAAAGTATTTGTTGATGATGTTGATTGTGATTTTGTTGTGATCAGGAAAATATAACTTGGTAGGGTTGAGGGATGAGGTCTAAAATCCCGAACCTTTGAAGTCCCAGTGATTGTTGGTTTTTCTATGTTTCTACATTGAAACCCTAGCCCATTAGGGTTTGGTGGAACGTGTAAGCAATAACCTTACAATGTCTTAGAAATGTTTTTCTTGGTATGTATGTGTTTGTCTTATCAAACCCTAGTGCAATCAAGATTGTTGTGTGTCTAACTCTTATTTGATATTGATGTGAAGATGGGTTTGACTAACACATGTTATGAAACATATTTGTATGATGATGAAATCTAGGCATGTATAGATATGTCATTTTGATTGAAACCCTAGCATGGTATAGGTCAATTGTATCAATGTTGCTAGACATATGATATGCTTATGTTTGATTATGAATTCCTAGATATGTGTCTTGACCTAGTCATTGATGGTCATAAGTTTTAGGATTCAATGGAAGTCCTTGTCTTAGATTATAGGATGACAATATTTGGAAATCTAGGGTTTTGTACTAAACCCTAGTGAAGATAAAGCGTCGTGTGTGTGTGTAATATAACAATATGAGATCTATGTATGTAATTATTGTTGAGTCTATGAAAATGGAACTCTGGGGTTCTGGAATTGGACCTTAGTCAAAGTAAACTCTCTGAAATATGATAATTTGAGATTTGTGTAAGATTGTTGAAATTGTGAAAATAGAATCCTAGGGTTTTGGAGTTAAACGTTAGTCGAAGTAGAAATATCTGATATATGATGACTATATGATAATTTGAGATTTTTGAAATTTAAGTTTTGGATAGATTCAATCATTAATCGAAAATCTAGGTTTTGCAACTAACCCTAGTGGTAGCTAGTCTTGTTAATGATTGATTGAAAATATTGGGGATGGAACTAACCCTAGTGGAATATGATCAGACTAATGACTAAGTTGTGATTGACTTTGATTGATTCTCTTGTATGAAATCTAGAATTTATGTGAATCCCTAGTGAGAAGTCTAATATATGTATTTTGAAAGGTTGTTAGATGCCTTGTAGATGTATATTTGTGTGAATTGTCTCTAGGGTTTTCCATATATGTCATATCTTTGGAGAAACATTGAAACCCTATATGGTATAAAAATTGTTATAGTCTAGGGTTTATGATAAAGTCCCTAAGAAGATGATGAAGGATATATGTCTCTTGTTTGTAATTAAGTTTGGGTGTTTGATATAAATTTGAAATGCTTCCGTGATTCTGATATGGCTAACATCATGCTTCTATATATTTTGTTGCACTTTCTATTTAAGTTGTGCAGGTACACAATCTTCAATATGGTGAAGATGTTCATTGATGTGACAAGCATGATGGGAATAATATTAACTCTGATGAAATGGTTGGAAGCCGTGAAAGATTCTCCGATGACCAAAAGAAGAAGTTGATCTCCCCATATTAAGAGGAAGCCTAAATAGAAGAGATATTCATAAGATTAAGAGGGAGTTTGGATAAAGAGATGCTTTCTCGTTAAGAGGGAGAGCATAGTTCGGTTTTGAATTGCAGAATGAATTTTAGAGGATATGTTGCTGCATGAGAAGTAGGAAGGAAAAGTGTATGACTGAGGAATATTTTGTCAAAGATTCGGTTGATACTCCTACTATGAAATATGAGAAGCAAGATCAAGTTGTCTGAAATACCCCAAAGATTTGTATTTGACTATGTACATATGAAAGTATATTATTGATTGGTGTTGTGTTTGTACAGGTGAATCTCTCAAAGGTTTTGATCTCATGCTGGTTACCAATTAGTTTGATTGGGAGAGATTCGTAATTCTTGATCTGCTGGACTCAAGGGGTTTTAAGTCTATATGAGTGAAGCATTTCTTGGGAATACACCTAGCTGTCATTTTGTGATGATGTTTGGGTCTCGAAGTTGGAAAAGTGGTGTTAGTTACTAAGCTCTGTTTTGGATACACACCTGGATTTTTGGGTTGATGGTTAGCAAGTAAGCTTGAGGGTACTTAAAGGGACTGAAATATTGAGTCCATATTAGTCCCACTTGGAAAAATTTCCTTGGTTAGGAATCTAGTCCATGGCATTGCGGTGCCTAAACTATTGAGTGACTGATTGGATAGATTTCCCTGGTCAAGAATCTAGTCGATGGCATTGTCATGCCTAAAGTTCTTGATGGTTCATATATTTTGAGACCTTCCATTGTATTTGTACATTATGAATACCTCCCCAGTGAAGAGGGAGTGTTATAAAATATAATTATGTTTGGTCTTCATTAATGTACTTGAGTCATCATGTAATGTAATTGTCAAAAGAATAAAGAAAATTATTATTATTATTATTATTGTGACTTAGTAAAGCATGGGTTTCATGCATGGGTCAACATGTTTAAGTTCAAAGTCCCCATTGAAGAATTATAGGATTTATTTTGAGTCAATAAAGTTATTATACTTTTAAAGAGACCCTTCTTGGGCTTTTGAATAATGTAAAAAGGTCAAGTATTGAGTCAAATATAAATTATGGAAACTCCACACCATGTCAGCCTAGAAGAAGATGTAGTCAGCCTAAGGACCCTAGTTGACCCCACATGAAGACTATAAAAGGAAGCTCATCGAATTCATTTGGACCATCATTCTCTCACACAAGTTCAAATTCTCTTGTAGCTGGGAAGAAGTGCGAAAATATCTTGTAGATGGGTAGAAGTGCGAAGTTGTCTTGTAGTTGGGAAAAGGTGCGAATTCTATTGCTGGAGAGCCATAGTGAATGCGAGTTTGGGTAAGTCTAAGGAGAGAAGGAAAATTGAAATTTTGGTGTTTTTCTTTCTTAGTTTCGTGTCCTGCATTGGGAGATCGAAGTCTTCCAAGTTTCACTGTTGCCGAAAGTTGCCAGTTTCCGTAAGTTGTTGTGTAGATGAAGTTGATGGAAAGAGGTCGAAATTTTGGGAGGTTGAATTGGTGTGGAGGGAAGGTCTGGTATTGGTCTAGGGTGAAGTGTCTCAAAGAATACCATTGAAAGGAATAATTATCTTGACTGGGTTTTCCCCTTGAGGAGGGGTTTTCCCTATCATGTGCCTACATCTGGTGTTTATTGATTTATGCGCTGCTTCTTTTGGTAATTGCTTGATGAACTAAAGAAAGAATTTATAAAGAATTATAATAATAAGAAACATGACAAGTAATTATCAAGAACAAGAAAATATTTCTACCTTCCTGATTTTCTAACAAACTCGAGTTAGGAGACTATCTACAGTCATGTAGACCGGTTCCTAAATTTTAAGGGTTGAGGTTGAGTTATTTTGAGTTGTAATTATTTATTTAAGTTTAATTGACTTAAAGTCAGTTAAACTAGTTCCAACTTATGGAGGAATTAGTGGGAGATCCAGTAGTGGGGTGCAACCAACACTGCTCAACCAGTAAACTAATGATTCACTCATAATTAACTCACGCATGTCAGATCAGAGAAAGACCCAATTGAGATTGGAGTTCAGGGACAATGTATTATCAGTTGTATAATCATTCAAATTGTACAAGTGTTGCATGTAATCAGAGGAAGGCCTAGGATGGATTGCGCAGTTATGGATGGGGAATTTTCCAATTAAATATGGGTTAATTCGCTAGGAAATTACACAAGGAAATAAGAGCTTGGCATGCTAAGTATTGGCTTGAGCTGGTTTGTGAAGAAGTAAGATAGATTGATATAGTGCAGAGGTTGCTCGAGCTTGAGCAAAGCATTGTAATCTTCTCATATTTTATTATTAATGCAATATGCAGATAGCAGGGGTTTTTAGCTGTGACTTTCCCTAAAAAATTATTGTGTTAGGTGTGATTGAATTCTTTCTCTTTTATGCTTCGTGATTTCATCAATCATTTATTGTTTCCGCTGATGAGTAGAGTATATTCAAGTCATTTGTTTTAGAATATTACAATTTGCAGTTTGAATCTACAAGGAATTCTACATGCTATCAGAGCTAAAATCACTATAGAAGAGGAGCATACGAGTTTGTCTTTTGAAGGAGAAATCAAATTTGTTGTATCATACTTCAGAGCTAGAAGGATGTCATTCTACAGATTGTGACTCAAATATGCCCTTGAGGGTAGTTCAAACTATATTTCTTGGAAGGATAGGATGGAGGTAGTGTTGGAAGACAACAAGCTTAAAGAATTCACTGACAAAGATATTCCTAAGTCAGCTGATGCTCGGGATCTAGTAGAGTGGAGAAAATATGTGGCAAAGGAAAGAAGGATTATCCTAGAAGTAGTTCGAGATCATATTGTCTCGAATCTCCAAGGTAGTGAAACTCCATTTGCAATGTGGAAGGCCTTGAAAAACCTGTTTCAAAACAACAATGACCACAAGAAGTTGGCACTGAAGGACAAGCTCAAAAAAATCAAGATGGAGAAGGGTGACACAATACCAAAGTACTTGACCATGTTCACCCAATGTCGGGATGAGCTTGGAACTGTCAAAGTTTTAGTTTTTGAAGACGATTTGGTGAGCCTAGAACTTATAGGCCTTCCCAAAAGGTGGCATAGTTACCGGGACTATTTTAATGGGAGGGAGAAGCTACCAGTGTGGGAGCGGTTGTGGTATAACTTGGTACATGAAGAGATTTGGTAGAACACCGAGGATGGATCCTCATCAAAGCATGATGATGAGGAGAACTGTGCCTTAGCTAGAAAGGTGAAGAAAGGGAAGGGGGAGTCATCCCATTCCAAATCAGATTATAGTTAGGGCAGCAAGAAGAAGTACATGTTGAAGATTAAATGTTTTCATTGTCATGATCTAGGATAGTATGCCACAAAGTGTCCGCACAAGAAGGTTGGTAAGAAGCTCTCAGGAGGAGCGGAAGGTGAAGCTCTTGCTTCACAATTGTTGGGTGTGTATTATTTTAGGTGGGTAGATGTACCTATGGTCTTGTGCATGGGTTTTGCACATGGTTTTGGGCATGATGATTTTCTGCCCATGGCATTTTGTAGATATGGTCAAGGGAACTACAGTTATGCTCTAATCCAAAGTTAGTGGATTGGGTTTTATGAATGCTTTGACATGTATATATGTATTGTAATATTGAAATGAATATAATGAAAAATCAATCTGGTAGTACCGATTTTGGGATTGAGGGGAAAATCTCTATGTATTTATTTTGTGTTTCTCGCCATTGTATATTTTATGTTTTTAAGAATTTGTTTGCAGGTAATTTTTGTACAACGTTAAAACCTACAACAATTTGAACTAGATTTCACACTCATCGCTTGCATGGTGACATGAGTGATGGGTAGTGTGTGGTACCTAGATAGTGGAGCCTCATTCCATATGACTAGAAATAAAGAGTTCTTCAGTGACTTGGAGGAGAAGGACCTCTAGATGCACATCGAGATGGGAGATGGTGGGAGGTATAACATGACTGAGATCAATATTGTTACCTTTAAGATAAAGTCTTATACTCCTCTCACATTAAAAGATGTCATGTATGTTCTAGGTTTGAAGAATAATTTGATTTCAATTTCCATGTTGGAGGATTGTGGGTACGATGTGATATTTAACAAGGTAAAGGATTTCCTTCATAACATAGCCTTAAGACAGGTGAAGGGGATTGGGATTCGAGTGAAAAACCTCTACAAATTGGATGTAGAAGACTATGCTTCTTTGAGCACTAAAGTAGAGAAGGTACAACGTCGAGACATCGGTGAGATGTGGCATAGAAAATTGGGTCACTTGCACCATGAAGCTTGGAAGATCATGTAGTAAATTTCTATCGGACTTCCCAAGGGTACACTAGATCAGATAGACACATGCAAAGGGTGTACATTGGGGAATTACACCAAAGCTTCCTTTCATGATAAACACAGTCGAGCGTAAGTGATCCTTGATTGAGTTCACTCAAATGTGTGTGGACCATTCTCGACAACATGCACAACCAAGCATGGGTATTATGTAATATTTGTTGATGATTTTTCTCATAAGTGTCAGATTTTCTTCATGAAAAAGAAAGATCATACGATCTCTAAATTTTATGAATTTAAAGCACTTGTCGAGAAAGATACCGACATAAAATTTAAATCTCTCAGACGTGATAATGGTGGAATATGTCTCAAATTAATTCAAGAAATTTTGTGCATAAGAAAGCATTCGAAGATAGTTAATAACATCTCATAACCCACAACATAATGGGGTGGCTAAAAGGAAGGACAAAAGTATTGTGGGAGCGACACGAGCGATGTTACATGATCAGGGCCTACCATTGCACTTGTGGGATGAAGCATGCAACACAATTATTTATTTGAAGAATATAATCCCTCATCGAATTCTCGAGATGAGTACACTAGAAGAAGCCTTTTTAGGAGAGAAACCAGATGTGGTACACGTTAGGATCTTTGGTTCATCAATCTACTGTCATGTTACCAAGGATACATGGAAAAAGCTAGAGCCAACAACTTAGTTGGGCATATTTTTGGGGTAAACTGATACACCTCACAACTATTGAGTGTACCTCCTATCCAACAGGATGACAATGGTTCGTAGATATGTGAAGTTCGATGAAGAGAAGGCCATGAGATGTTACCTTGAGACAGTGCTTTAGTTACATGCAGATGAGGAGATTTTAGCTCCAAAGGAGGAACCTAAGGATGATGTCGAGCAACCACATGTAGAGGAGCAGAGAGTGAAAGCACCCACTCATGTAGAGACTTCTAGAGATGGAAGGAAGTGCACCAGAGAGGCTGAAAAATTGATGCATTATTCTAGAGAGAATGTGGGAGCACCCTCATCACAATGTAGGAAGAGGAGGTCACCATATCGGTACATTGGCTACATGGATCTAATGAGAAAGAGCTTAGAGATTGAGCCATCCTCATTCGAGGAATCACTGCAACAACCAGTATGGGTTGATGCCATGGTTCAGGAGTATGACTCCATTATCATAAACAATGTTTGGGAAATGGTCCCAAGGCCAACAAACAAGTCAGTGCTGAGTTCCAGATGGATTTACAAGGTAAAGGAAACAATAGATGGGATTGTCGATAAACATAAGGTCATATTTGTGGCTAGAGGATTCTCTTAGGTGGAGGGAATTGATTACGATGAGACCTTTTCTACAGTAGCAAGGTACTCTTCAATTAGATCTATTCTAGCACTGTCAACAAAGATGGGATGGAAGATACATCAGATGGATGTGAAGACAACATTCCTCAATGGTATGACTGAGGAAGAGGTGTATATTGAGCAAATGGAAGGATTTGAGACCTTCAACAGAGAGTCACATGTGTGCAAAATCCAGCAAGTGTTGTGTGGACTAAAACAAGCACCTCGTGCTTGGTACACCAGAATTGACAACTATTTCATTAGGTTGAGCTTCACCAAAAGTGAAGCAGATGCAAAGCTTTACCATATTGTGGTTGAAGGTAAATTGTTGATTATAGTATTATACATTGATGATGTGATTCTAACAACTAATGAGCTGATAAAATATTGCAAAGAGGATCTTGTAAGAGAATTCGAGATGAAGGACCTGGCTCTCATGTATTACTTTCTTGGTATGGAAGTATAGAAAGGAGACAGGGAATTGTTTGTCTCCTAGGTCAAGTATGCCAACAAGATACTGAAGAAGTTCCACATGGAGAGAAATAGACCCATGGAGACTCCTCTAGTAGGTAATTAGAGGAAGGAAGATGCTACTTTAGGTGAAGTAGTGGAGGCTACTATTTATAGACAGCTTGTGGGTTCACTCATGTATTTGGTGAACACACACCTGGACATGTGTTTTGTAGTTAACCAACTTAGTCAATTCATGGTTAAGCCAACCAAAATTTATTGGAACGCAACTAAACATGTGTTGAGATACCTCATAGGTACCACTTAGTTTGGTATTTGGTACAAACATATAGAGGGAGTGAAGCTTCAAGGCTTCACAGATGCATATTAAGCTGGGAGTCCATCTGAAAAGAAGAGAACATCAAGGGGAATCTTCAATATTGGGTCAATAACGATCTCCTGGTACAACAGGAAGCAGAGATCAGTTGCACTCAGTTCAACAGAAGCAGAGTACATGGTTGCTAGTCAAGCATCTTGTGAGGCTATCTCGATGAGGAAGATCCTTGTTGGGTTGTTTGGTCAACAAATGGATCCTACAGTGATTTATTGTGACAATCAGAGTTGTATCAAACTCTCTAAGAATCTAGTTTTTAATGATTGGTCCAAGCATATTGACATCTGGTATCACCATCTACAAGATTTTGTGCAAAGGAGAATCATCTTGTTGGAGTACATTCCTACAAAGGTTCATGATGCAGATATTTTGACAAAGGCATTGTCAAGATGAAAATTCGAGTTTCATAGAGGTGGGGTCGGGGTAGCAGGTAATCCCTTTCTTGTTGAGAGGGAGTGTTGAAAATGTAACAAGAAGATGCTAATTTAATTTTGTCCTATAATTAAATTAGGAATTAAATTGTAATTATAATTCTCATAGCAACTTGTAATAGTTAACTAAGTTAATTTGACTTAGTTGGCACAATTAATTCGAATTGGGAGTCGATATAGAGTCATGTAAAGTGGTTCCTAAATTTTAGGGGGTTGAGTTCTTTTGAGTTGTAATTATTTAATTCAGTCTAACTAAGTTAAAGTTAGCTAAACTAGTTCCAAATTATATAGGAATTAGCGGGAGATCTAGTAGTGGGGTGTAACCTGCAGTAGTGGGGTGCAATGAACACTGCTCAACCGATAAACTAAAGATTCACTCATAATTAAATCATGCATGTTATATTAGAGAAAGACTCAATTGATATTAGAGTCCAGGGATAATGTATTATCAGTTGTATAATCATCTGAATTGTACAAGTGGTGCATGCAATCAAAGGAAGGTTTGTTACTACTCAAACTAATATGGGACCTAAAGGGGATCACTAAAGTAGAAATGCTAGAACAAGGGAAACAAATGGAGGCTTAGCCCATTGTCACCTTAGCTAAGTTTCCCTTCTATTTACAGACTTTCACCAATGGGAGGAGACTCGATATATTATGGAGTCACCAATGAAGGATAAATCAATGAATGGATGTGGAATGACCCAAATAATCCCTTTCTAGAAGAGTTCAAAAGATAGAGCTTGCTTGCTTTCTAAGTAAGGTATAATGTCTTATAGGATAAGGAAGGGACGATTTGAGGGTTAGGTTTGTGAGATAATAATTGTGAAAGAGTTTCCCAATACCTAAAATCCTTATTGTAATTGGTATCCCGAATAGTTCATGAAGATTTGTCTTTTCAAAGAAATGGGACCACGTGGGACTAAGTGGACTCAGTCTAAGATAGGGGGAATGATTATAGAAACTAATTATGTTATTACCTTAGACAAGGCGGGGAAAGGATCAAAGAAATAATCTTCACTCGAAGGTGTTTGTTTGATCCTATGAGGTACTAGCCTTTGGGGATGCTAGGTAAAAGTTTGATCTCAGAGCTAGGGATTGGATTTTCTCACAAATCCACTATAGGAATGGCCTCAAATTAGAGGAGGTCTTGAGGAAACACCAACGTAGGAGGGGTTAGGAGATCGAACTTTTTGGAGGGCTAGTTCACTGGGAAAATGATGCCCTAGGTGACCCAACTTGGCTGGACCCAGGAAAAAGGTGAAATAAATTGGTTTAAGGTGACCACCTTTGGTAGATCAGTGCCTTAGTCTTGGTAAAATGGAGTCTATGATGCATATGAATGAGTACCTTTGGTTCTTGGTCAAGGAGGCCTCAAGACTACTTCGCTAGCCTTCTAGGTCCAAAAGAAGCAATCTTGCAATTTTTATACTTCGATGTGCAAAAGGACATGGCTTATCAAGGTCAATTCATTGATAGAATTACCCCTAGGATATTTCTTTCACATGACATGGCCCACACATTGAGAGATACTATAATAGAGACAAAATTCCACAATTTAAGCAATAAATGCATGCAACAATTAACCCTAATAATTGCAAAAATCCAAGTCCAATGTATGTGACAAAGTAAAACAATAATACCATTAAAATCATGTACTTACATGTAATAGAATATATCCAACCATCCACAATTTGACAAGAGACAAGCTCCAAGACAAGATAGACCAATATCCACACATCAAAATTCATCCATAAAGCTCCAATTCATCCACTAAGAAAAAGTTCGATATTCTCAAGAGAGAAGAGATCCAATCCAATGTAATGATGAGAAAATTAACTCATCTCACTTGTATTTATACAATAATGAGGGGTTCAAATTATCCTTCTTGACCTATATAAGCCCCAAAAATAAAATAATGTTCTAATAATCTAACTTTTGGTTACAAGCCACCCAAACTAGCTCACAAATGAAAGAATAAGCCTCTCAAGAGGTCAAATAATAATATATGCATTTCGTAGGGCCATCTAAGAGTCCTAATGGGGTACATGGGTGCCATGATGAAGAGTAGGACCTTCAAAAGTGATGGACAAGGGGTTGGCCCCTTGTCCTCCAAACAATAAACTTGTGGTGCTCCCGATGGGTGTGGGGGCACAATAATAACCTCATGGGTTTCTAACTGAGTTGAAGATGCATGTAGATCATCTGCAAGGGCTCCGATGATGATGCAAGAGATTCCACATCATCCTACAAGTCCTGATTCAACTTCCAAGTGCATGATACATCTTTGGGGTCGGTTGGGAAAATATGAACCAGGTGTATCTTCCTCGTCCAATGGGAGCATCTAGAGCATCTATGACCATCCTCGGGGATCCATGGAGTGTTGTCTACTGTTATGGAGGTTGATGGATCTCAACGCATACCATACATGTGCTAATGTAGCCCACTGAATAATTAGGACTCTATATAGGGAGACCAAACCCAAGATGGAGACCATCTGCAATCCTGCATAAGATCCATTGTGTCCCCTAGACTTCTAGTACAACAAGTCATTAGAGAAATCATGTAAATGAGCTTACCAATCATGGACCACATGTGGGGACTTCATAATTGCCTACCCTTCCATAAATGGCTTTGGGATGTGCCAATGTCTCCTAAATTCCAAATGGGGTTAACCGAGTATCTTTTTAGGTGGTTTCTACTTCTAAAGGGGATAATGTGTTCAAGGTACATCCTTCAAGAGGTGGTAGCATGTAATAGATAGGTGAATGAAGTAGGGGATGAGAAGCGACAGTCTTGGGTCACATCCTAGGGTATAATGGTAGCTAATAAGAGGGAAGCCCACACTTGGGTTTACAATGTATAGGAGGGAGCAATCGTGGTACATGAGGTGCCCCAAACTTGACTTTTCCACCCTTTTTTATATGCCTTTTTCCTTTTTATGATTTTCTTTGATTAACTGCTTGGGGATCAAGGGGTAAGAGCATGATGCATAAGATATAGCAGTGAATACCCCCTTTTAGGGTAGGGTGGTTCATTTCCCACTAGGGGTTGGGACAATCATGGGTTCCTATATGATGAAGGAGGTTTATACAACATGTAGGAACCAGGGTGATGACCATGATGATGGGGTATGGCTCATGTGTTGGCTTTTTCCCACATGAAAATGTGTTTAACCCGACCATATTTTGCATTTTGTGGTACATTTTCCTGTTGAATGTGGCCAAATATGCTTTTATCTTTCTTTTTAGCTGCATCAACCTCCGGGGCATCATTTCAATACTGACCCAAAGTGTGGGAAAGGGGAAGGGGAGATCTAACACTATGTGGACCCAGGTGGGAGAAATGATGAATGGGGTAACGATGAGTGGAAAGTGGGTAATATAGGCGGATAAGGGAGCGGGACCACCCAACCAAAATCGGGGTTTCCCATGAAATACCATCCCTAAACACAAATGGTCAGTAAAAGAGATCCGACAATACTGTAATCCAAGGTTAATATCTAAAGGGGTATAGGGGACAAGAGCACAAACCTAACCCATTCTTTCCACCTAACACCACCATTAATCCATGCCCAGAAGTGTCCATGATAAGCAAACTACAATAATTAATTATCTACTGACAAGGCATACCTTTAGGTTCGGGAGGCCCACCTTCAAACATACAATCATGGAAGATGGGTGTGGGACCACATGGCCGGCTCAGGTGGCAGAGAAATGACAGAATGAGCTAGTTGATGGCTGCAATGGGTTATTGGCTTCTAGTTAAGGACCATTTTGGAGAAAAAATAAATTCTCCTTGGGATATCACCCACAAAATGGTGGGTAACATCTAGCTCCAAGTTGGACCTGATCTCACGAAGAAGTGGGTAAAGCTACTTGAATAGGAGGTCATGAGAACTCCAACAATCTCTTGGTCACTGTAGACCTGTTACTTGCACATATAATATATGGAATAACATGGGGCAGTAAGCTTTCACAGCGTTTCATGATCGCACATGCTATATGTCAAGCCATAAAATCAACAAAAAATAAAATATGCAAATATGCATCTATCTACTATGATAAATATCATATGACGTTAGTTCTAATGTGGAAATCTACATGTGATGCATCCTACTCTACCATGCAATTGACATAATGTCAACTGCTAGGTATAATCATATACCCAATGCAACCAACATGTCAATTGATAAATGCAAGAATGCATGCTTCCATGATTATTTTCGAAATGAACTTGACAATATAAATGGGAATAATGATGTGTGGAGCCACAGGGGCGGTAGGTGGGAAAACAGGAGACCCATATGATATAGAAAGGAACCCTAGAAGAAGGGGAAGACATCAAGCGAGAAGATTGAATTTGCTCCTCTAACTAGGAGATAAAAATATCAATGATAAAGTACATGAATTTTTTATGAAGATCTATCTGAGGCCTATCACCCTCTAGGTAAGAATGATTGAATGTCTCGAACATACTTAGGATGATATCATTTTGGTCATTGGGAAAACAAGAAGTGGACTCATCATTGTAATTGGGAAAAAAATGATTCCTGGTTCTTCAAAGGGGAAAGCAGCTCTTCATCAAGACTAGGGGAATGAACATCATCTCAAACCTCTATTTCCAGTGCAGGGGAGGAACGCTCAAACATACAGAAAAACCCTTTATCAGGGGCATGACCTAAGGAACCATCTTCCTTAATTTATTCTATATTTGAGTCATCAGAATTTCCCACAATCTTGGAAGGCTCTTCTTTGATTGAGTCATCTTGGAACATAAAGAAGAGACCTTTCCAATCACTAGGAAGGGATTCATAAGGACCAAAATTGTTATTCAGAAGGGGCAAAACATTTTATTCTTCATTGATCTCATTCTTATGGAATTGAGAAGCCACGGGGTCTTCATTTCTATAATCATACTCAATTCCCCAATCAATAGCCCAAAAGTTGCAAGTAAATTCTTCGTTTATTTGATTATCATGATCTTCCTTAGAATCTTTAGAGGACATGCTTTCAAATTCATGAATATAATCTTTGGTAGCATCATTAAAGTATGCATCAACAAGAGGTTCTTCCTCAAGCATAAAATCATATTCAATAACTTCCTCCTCTTGAAGGGCCATATCTAATATCTGGGATATGTCTTCATGAGATTGGAAACTTGGCCCTTCATGCAACAAGAAGTGCATAGTCAACACTAGAAGAGATATAATGTTTTTAGGTTTACATGACTCAAACCAATCAATACTTGGGGCAATGGATAGGACAAAAAATTCCATTTGGTCACAAGGTTGAGTTATATTTTTCTTTGAAAGGAACCTTATGAACCTTACCACATGAGTGGTTGCAGAATGTGGATACCCATCGAACATTGACATATTCTTCATGGATTTCGATGAAGGATATCTTGGGGTCCCTGTCATATCTTTGGTGGGAATATATGTGGTCAACATGTTGCTGGGTCCTTAATGACATGGGAGTCGCCAGGGTGAATTAAATTTCCTTAACAAGTGCTTGCTTCACCCTACACGCATTGACTTTGAAGTTCAATGAAGAACTAGGGTTTTGTTCTTCCAATGGAGTTGCCAATAATGATATGTCAATATGTCATGTGGGGAAAAACACGTTTCATGTCCCCGACAACGATGCCAAAATGTTACCATTAAAACTAGTAGGAGACCTAAAGGGGACACAAATAGAGACTTAGCTCACTTTCACCTTAGCTAAGGCTCCCTTCTATTTACATAATTTCACTGATGGGAGGAGACTCAGTATATTATGGAGTCATCGATGAAGGATAAATCAATGAATGGATGTGGAGTGACCCAAATAATCCCTTTCCAAAAGAGTTCAAAAGATAGAGATTGCTTTCTTTCTAAGAAAGGTATAATGACTTCTAGGATAAGGAAGGAATGATTGAGGGTTAGGTTTATGAGATAAGACTTGTGAAAGAGTTTCCCAATCCCTAAAATCCTTATTGTAATTGATATCCTAGATGGTTCATGAAGAATTGTATTTTCAAAGGAATGGGACCACACAGGACCATGTGGAGCTGGTCTAGGATAGGGGGAATGAGTATAGAAAACAACGATGTTATTACCCTGGACAATATGGGGAAAGGATCAAAGAAACAATCTTCACTTGAAGGTGTAGATTTGATCCTATGAGGTACTAGCCTTTAGGTATGCTAGGGAAAAGTTTGATCTTGGAGCTAAGGCTTGGCTTTTCTCACAACTCCACCATCAAAATGGCCTTAAATTTGGAGGAGGCCTTGAGGAAACACCATTGCAGGAGGGGCTACGAGATTGAATTTTTTGGAGGGCTAGTTCACTGGAAAAATGATGCCCTAGGTGACCCAACTTGGCTAGACCCAGGAAAAAGGTGAAATAAGTTGGTTTAAGGTGACCATATTTTGTTAGATCAATTCCTTAGTCTTAGGAGAATGGAGTCTATGATGAATATGAGTGAGGACCTTTGGTTCTTAGTCAAGGAGGCCTCAAGACTACTTCGCTAGCCTTCTAGGTCAAAGAGAAGCAATCTTATAGCTTTTATACTTCGATGTGCAAAAGGAGATGGATAATCAAGGTCAATTAGTTGATAGAATTACCCCTAGGATATTTTGTTCACATTAAATGGCCCATACATTGAGAAATGCTATAATAGAGACAAAATTCCACAATTTAAGCATTAAAAAGATGCAACAATTAGCCCTAAGAATAGCGAAAATCCAAGTCCAATGTATGTGACAAAGTAAAACAATGATAACATTAAAATAATGTACTTACATGTAATAGAATATATCCAACCATCCAAAATTTCACAAGGGAGTAGCTCCAAAATAAGATAGACCAATATCCACACATCAAAATTCATCCATAAAGCTCCAATTCATTCACTAAGAAAAAATGTGAAATTATAAAGAGAGAGAAGATATCTAATGCAAATTGATGATGAGAAAATGAAGTCATCTCACTTGCATTTATACACTAATGAGGAGTTCGAATTAGCCTCCTTGGCCTACATAAGCCCAAAAAAATGAAATAATGTTCTAATAATATAACTTTTGGTGATAAGCCCACCAAACTAGCTCATACATTAAAGAATAAACCTCTCAAGAGGTCAAATAATAATCTATGCATGTCATAGGGCCCTCTAAGAGGCCTAATGAGGTCCATGGGTGCCATAATGAAGAGTGGGACCTTCAAAAATGGTCCTCCAAACAGTAAACGTGTGGTGCTCCCATTGTGTGTGGGGGCACAACAATAACCTCATGGGTTTCCAACAGAGTCGAAGATGCATGTATAGCATCTACGAGGGCTATAATGATGATGTAGGGGATCCCACATTGTCCTACAAGACTTGGGTTAGCTTCCAAGTGCATGATACATCTATGGGGTCGACTGGGCAAAAATGAACCAGGTGCATCTTCCTCGTCCAATGGGAGCATCTTGAGTATCTCTGACCATCCTCGGGGATCCGTGGAGTGTTTTCTACTGTTGTGGAGGCCCATAGCTCTCAAAACACACCCTGAATGTGCCAATGTAGCCCTCTAAAGGATTAAGACCCCATATAGGGAGACCAAACCCAAGATGAAGACCATCTGCAATCCTCCATAAGATCCAATGGATCCCCTATCCTTCAAGTACAACAAGTCATTAGAGAAATTAAGTAAATGAGCTTACCAATCATGGACCACAAGTGGGGACTTGATAATGGCTTGCCCTTCCACAATGGGCTTCAGGATGTGCCAATGTCTCCTAAATTCTAAATGGGATTAACCAAGTATCCTATTAGGTGGTTTCTACTTCTAAAGGGGATAATATGTTCAAGGTACATCCTTCAAGAGGCGGTGGCATGTAATAGATAGGTGAATGAAATAGGGGATGAGAAGGAGCATCCATGGGTCACATCCTGGGGTGTAAGGGTAGCTAATAAGAGAGAATCCCACACTTGGGTTTATAATGTATAGCAAGGAGCAATCGTGGTACATGAGGTGCCTCGACCTTGATTTTTCCACCCTTCTTTATATTCCTTTTGCCTTTTTATGATTTTCTTTGATTAACTTCGCGGGGCTCAAGGGGTAAGAGTATGATACATAAGATATAGTAGTGAATACCCCCTTTTAAGGTAGGGCGGTTCATTTCTCAACAGGGGTTGGGACAACCATGGGTTCCTATATGATGAAGGAGGTTCATAGAACCTGTAGGAACTAGGGTGATGGCCATGATGATAGGGTATGACTCATGTATTGGATTTTTCCCACGTGCTAAATGTGTTTGTTACGACCATATTTTTCATCTAGTGGTGCATTTTCCTATTAAATATGACCAAATATGCTTTTATCTTTCTTTTTAGCTGCATCAACCTCCAAGGCATCATTCCAAGCCTGACCCAAGGTGTGGTCAAGGGGAAGGGGCGAACTAACCCTATGTAGACCTAGTGTAGGAATGTGGACCTAGGTAGGAGAATGATGAATGGGGTGATAATGAGTGGAAAGGGGGTAATATGAGAGGATAAGGGAGTGGGACAACGCAACCAAAATCAGGGTTTCCAGTGAATACCATCCATAAAGCCAAATTATCAGTAAAAGAGATCCCACGAGACTAGAATCCAAGGTTAATATACAAAGGGGTATAAGGGACGAGAAAAAAGACCTAACCCATTCTTTCTGTTGAATCCCCTAATTAATCCATGTCTAGAAGTGTCCATGATAAACAAACTACATTACTCTATTACCAAATGGCAAGGCATACCTTAGAGGTTCAAGAGGCCCACCTTCAAACATATGATCATGGTAGATGGGTGAGGGACCACATGGCTGGCTCATGTGGTGGAGAAATGGCATAATGAGCTAGTTGATGGCTACAAGGGTCTGCTGGGTGCTAGTTGAGGACCATCACGTATAACTTTTTTTCTTCTAGGGATATCACCCACAAAATGGTGGGTAACAAGGCCTATGATGGATTGCGCAATTATGGATGAGAAATTTCCCAATTAAATATGGGCTAATTCCCTATGAAACTGCACAAGGAAATAGGAGGTTAGCATGCTAAGTATTGGCTTGAGCTGGTTTGTGAAGCAGTGAGATAGATTGAGATAGTGAAAATGTTGCTTGGGCTTGAGCAAAACATTGCAATATTCTCATATTTTCTTATTAATGTTATATGCAGATAGAAGGGTTTTTTAGCTGTGGTTTTCCCCAAAAAATTATTGTGTTATGTGTGATTGAATTCTTTCTCTTTTATGCTTTGTGATTTCATCGATCGTTTATTGTTTCCACTGATGAGTAGAGTAGATTCAAGTCAATTGTTTGAGCATATTACAATCTACAGTTTGAATCTACAAGGAATTTCCACATGTAGAACATCCTAGAAGTAGGTGAAACTCACATAGATTGAAAGATCTTGGAAAACGATTTTCGATGGTATGCATATGTTTTAAAATGGTCTCTTGGTGTGAAATTTAGGGCTAGTCAAATTTGGTGACCCCAAGTCAAATTATTACAGATTTAGCAAAGGATGGATGAGATTTAGCGCACAACTAAAGTTGGTAGAAATGTGAAACTCAATGGAGATGGTGGCAAAGCCTCTACACAAATCTATGAGATGACTTGGAGAGACAATGCAACAACGAGAAGTAGTCCCATTGGTCATAGGTGGAGTGCACCTGGTGGTAATACCCGGGCGGATATACCCTGGCAATATGTTAACGGTGCACGTCTTAACAACTAGGTATATGTGGCTAACAATGTGTAGGTCTTAGCGACCGTGCATATGCAAAAGCCACAAAATAGAGGAGAGCTTTCCCGTAGGCCGGAGGTAGAGCCCGGAGTATAGGCTGGCCCAACGGAGGCAGCCCAAGAGGTGCACCCTAGAAGATTTTGTAGGGTGCAAATGACTAAGCACTGGGCCATGTGGAGGCTTATTGATGGCACTGGAGACAACCCTTTAGAAGAGCTTTGTGGCCACGGGAGGCAGTTTCCCGCATAGTTGATCAAGTAGATCAATGACAGAGATCCACCCCGAGGGCACCCCTTCTAAAACTACAATCCTCTCAGGAGTGGTGTCGTGGAAAGTTATTGGTGGTTTTTGGAAAAATAAAATTATAAAGGAAAATGGTCACAAAACAAGGCCTGAGAGGACCTTTCTCTCTTCTCTCTAATAGAGGAAAGGGGGCAACATACAATTGGCCCACAAAATAGAAAATGGTGACGTTAGTAAAAGATAATGGGAGTGTGACAGATGATAGGTAGATTTGGAATTTTTGGGCACCTTATTGGCCCATCTCTGGGTTACACGTGTCACCAATCATACGTGAACACATGGTGTAGGTGACGTGATTGTGACATCATCCCGCTGGACATAGCCCAAAAGGTTCACTATGTTACATAAAGAAATTTTTTCAAGTAGCAAGCGTCGGGACACATCAACACTAACAGGACGACAATGGTCATCCAATGAGAAGAGTTTTGGGAGGACCCCAGAGGACAACCCATCCCGTAGGATTTACCCAGCAAAATTGATAATAGTTCTTAGTGGAGGCGCCGGGTAGTAAGGCATAGAAACAACCAATTATAAAGTGCATGGGGCGATCCCCATGGACATGCTGACCCGATAAGTTTACAAAGGCACACACAAACAGAAGTGCCAGGATGTTATGGGCTACAGGCTAAGCACCTGCACTAGGCTCTATGGAATAGGTAGGATTCGAGGCAAAGAGATATAAAGAGTCGTGAAGGGTCTATGAGTGGCTAAGCGCCACTCCTTGGTCACCTTGTGTAGAGGCGGGACCAATGACATGAAGCTATTAACACAGGGAATTGGCCCGCATAGGGATCAAAGGGCTTAGGGCCAAGACTTGGCCCCTAGTTACTTCGTGTAGAAACAAAGTAAATGGCACAAAGCCATTTATACAAAGAGATAAGCCTGTGGAGGGCTTGATAAGGCTAAGCGCCCAATCGCATAGCCGATGGTTGTGGAGACCCGGTCTTATGGCGAGAAAATTGTAAGGGAGCTAGAGAAAAGGGGCTTAAAGGAAAAAAGGTGGAACTATTTGTTTGGAAGTAGTTAAGCCAAATCAAACAACAATTTAAGTCGACGAAGCTCTTCTAAAGCCTATTAAAAAGTCCATAATGCAAAAATATACAAAAATACTCAATTTAAGTTGCAAAAAAAGGTGGTTAAGGTTATTTTGACTTGGAGATTAAAACCAAAACAAAAAACATAGTCATATGACTGTAATTAACAAGACAAAGGTAAAATTATTAACTCATGCAGTAGATTTAAAGAACAAGTTTATTAAAGATCAATCCAAAAATTAATAATGTAGAATTATTTATAGGCAGAATTCGAGTAGCATAATTAAGGGGTTGCAGAGAGGAGTGTGTGGGTTGAGAGATGTTGGTGCAACATGATGCATAATAGTATGGGTATGCATCAAAGGTGAGTCAAAGACCAATCTAGGTATCTGAAATGTGTTTAAAAAAAATAATGTTGCTCATGTATAGATCTTGGTGATTGGTGTATGATGTGTTCAGTAATGACAGATTGTTGAAAGTGGTGGTGTTTTGCATTAGTAATCAGAGATTGCTGAAGTTGTTTGCATCAGTAATGTGAAGTTTCTGAAGGTGTTTGTATGGTGTCTTTGGTGAGTAATTTTAGTGAGAATAATTTTTTTGAATATGAGGTAAGAGGTCTCTTATTTCTAGTATGAAAATGAATGAAAGATGTATCAATAAGAACAAGAAGTGGTAGCTTGCATATCAAGGGTAGGAGCTTCTTCTAGTGGGTGCTAATAAATATTTGGGGTAAATAGTCCCTTTCAACAAAGATTGATAAATGAGCAGGGGCAAGAGTCCCTTCCAATGAGTACTGGTAAATGAGCAGGGGCAACAATCCCTTTCAGTGGTAGCCAATCAAAAAGCAGGGATTGAAGTTCCTTTTAGTAGCAATTAATAAATCTACAAGCGGTAGCTTGTGGGGCCTTGATGTAATCAAGTTGAATCTTGGAATAAAAAGAAGATTGGTGTCTTGTGTATATGTTTCTCATGTGCTTTATGTTTATGATGTTATATTCTAGATGATTGAGTTGTGTAGTTGATCCATGAATAATTTTTGAAGTGATTAAAAAGTGAAATTTGTGAAGAATTGTATAATTTGGACACACTATTAACTCATCCCCCCTCTCAGTAGTGTTATGGTTTCCATTGTTTCTAACATTCCTCACATTTTGGGTGAGAGGAAATTTTGTAACCCCATTTCTATGATGAGACCTTGGAGGTTGGGATAACTATAAGCAACACCTCCCATTCAACTTGTATTAATCCAAGAGTGTGGGAGGGAGAATTACAAATAATATGAATCAGATCAATATGCATAAGAATGCATTCTCTTCTATGTTATATTCTTCATATTTACACAGAGCATTCTACTACCACAATCATTAGTTGTAGGTAGTGCTCATCTGTGACAAGAACTTCAAGAATTTTATACTTCAAATTTGATTTACATATGATATTGGTTGTAGCATGCATTGCATGTACTCTTATGTTGAGTGCATTGACTACCTTGTTCTCTTTTCCTTTAATGTGCTTAGTGTCAAAATCATACTCAAGTAAATTCAAATTGTATCTTTTGTTCAACATTTTGATTTTGTTGCTTAAATTGAGACCATTACGATATGCTATTAACATACTTCCAAAACGTAATCCCTCCACATATTTATTGCATGCACTATAACAAGCTAACAATAATGTATGGCATAATTATTCTCATGTTATTTAAGCTTCTGAGATTCATCTCACACTGCGTGTCACTTTTGGGTGAGATTTCCACCAACTCCTTTGGAAGCATTTGGGCACACGACAAATTATTCATTTGGATCAAAAACTTCAAGAAACAATGCAATCTTTTGCAATTTCTTAAGTACCTAGAAATTATCTTTCCATTATTGAGTCCATTCAAATTGTTTCCCTTTCATTGGAGAGAGGTAGGTTGAAATGCAGTATGAGAAATTTGTTCCACAAATCTTTTATATAACTTACAAGACTTAGGAATGACCTAACATCTAAAGATTCATGGATGTAGGTTGTCCCATTATAGCTTCAAATATTTTGGGGTCTAGCATTATTCCTTTCTTGTAAATAACATATCCCAAATATTGGATTTGCCAATGGTAGAATGAACATGCACTCAATTGGGTGTAGAGTAAATGTTCTCTCAATATTTGCAATACTAACCACAAATGTTGTTCATGCTATTTTCCTAACTTCAAGTAAATATGAATGTCATCAAAGAAAACAATTAAAAACTTGTCGAAGTATTGAAAAAAAATTATATTCTTATGACATTTGAAAGTAATTGGTGCATTTGTCAAGCGAAATGGCACAACTACAAATTCATAATGTCCATTTTTAGTTATGAAAGTTTGTTTTACATATGCCTTCATCGTTTTTCCTTACTTGATGGTAGCATAGCCTCAATTCTATGCTGGAAAATATATTTACTTCCCTTAGTTGATCAAATAAGTCATCAATTTTGGTTAGATGATATTTATTTCTTATAGTGACATTATTCAACTAATTTTAGCTAATAAAAACCTCAAATTTCCATAAGTTCTTCTTTACAAACCACTGGTGCTTCCAAAGGAGAACACTAGGGTGGTATATATGAGGAATTCTTCCAATTGTATTTGTAGCTCTTTCAACTCTAATGCACTCATAATATATGGAGTCTTATATAATGGCACAAATCTAGGAACAAAATTAATAGAGAAATCTCCAAGAACAAAATTAATAAGGATATCAATCCTTTTTTGGAGGATGATCCAAGAACTCCCTCTAGAAGCACATTTTCAAATTCTTGTAATGCTGGAAAATTCACAAGACTTGGACCTTTTTCTTTTATAGGGTTAATAACATGTGTTGCATATATTTGACAATTTTTCTAAAGCACGTCTTCAATTGTAAATTTGAAATTATCCTTTGGTTTTATTTATCATCTAGAGAAGTGAAGATATTATTGTGATAACATAGATCAATATAGTGTGGATCCAACCAATCCATTCCAATGAGAATATAATGGGAACCAATTGGTGATATAATCAAATCTACAGTATAATGGAGTCCATTTGTCTCTGATCAATTCTTCATCATCTCATCAATTTTCCTTTTTTATCCAATAACTACTTGACCCAATTAGGGCTTGTTATTATTGCTTTGATTAAGAAGAAAAAATTCAAATGCTTAGGGGTAGCATAACTATGATTTGATCTTGGATAAATTAAAATTGAATTATATTGCTTTTCTATCTTACCTACAACCTTGATAAACTTTAATTGGTTGTCACATATTGACCATCCAACGTTGCATGTATCTAGGGAATGTTCCATTGTTGTATATATATAGGGAATGTTCCAATGTTGTATATATCCAGGGAATGTTCCCTACCACATTGACCATTGTAGTTGTTTTTTTATATGTTTTGCAAGGTCCTCATTTTATTTCCACACTATGGGGATATTTATACATATGTTGTCCTTTGCAACCGTAACATTTCATTATCCACCTTTCCCTTTTCCATAAAGATTCAACCATATTTGTTCCTCTTTGAGCTAGCTTATTTCATTAAAAGGATTTGACACCATAAGATTTCCAAAGAAAGGAGTTTAAAACCTATCTTCATTTGAACTTAATTTTCTTTCTTCTTATCCTTCCAAGGTATTTGAAGATGTGTTTTGTCTTTGATCCAACCATATAGGTATTTTGATTTGTATATTGTTGCTTCAAGAGTCTTAGGTTCATCAAACTAAATCCTTTCCTTGTATATTGAAGGTAACCCATTTAAAAAACATTGTATTTTTACCTTCTCATCTCAGATGTGCTTAAAATATCTCAATAGCTTTTAGAACTCCATATCACACTCCTCCATGGACATATTTTCTAGGTTAAGATGATGGAATACTTGCATTTTATTTTCATAGTAATAATTTGGAAAGATATTGCTACTAGAAATATTTATTGAACTACTTCCAAAAAATATTTCTTTCACTAATCCTCTTTATCTAATCACAATTGGTCCCACTAGATGGAAGCCTTCTCTTGCAGATTATAAGTAGAAATTCTAGCCTTCACGTTCCTTGAATTATTATGTAATTGGAAATACATTCTCATCCAAAGAACCAAGGTTCAACTTCCTATCTATATTTGTTCTCACCATCAATATTGGTGGCTTAATTTTACGAATCTCTCCTTGTAACTCATACATGCCTTCTTCTATGGTCTTGAACAAGATGTACATTTGGATTGCTTAATGGTTTTTTAGAATTGTATGGGTCATTCTATTGAAGTTTCTAGCTATGGGCGGTCTTCATATTATATATTTATTAATCATGTACATGTAAAGCATGATCTTCATGTTCAAAATTATTTTTATTTATCAAAAGTTAGATTTAAATTTTATTTGAAGCCCCAAGTGTCCAATTTTGCCTCTCTTCTCCTCAAATCATATCCGTTCTCTTTGGCACCCATTCAACCTCATGTTTAGCTATAAATTGAAGCTCTACATCCTCCTCAAAGGCATAAATTGCACGCGAACAATAAAAATTCATTTGAGCATATACAAACAAGTATCGGGTATCCGAATCAAGAAAAGAAACATATAAAATAAGTTCTTTGGATTACAAATTATCTCTGTGAAGGACGAAGCTATTATCTTGTCTCAGATCTGAAACTGTGGTGATACTTGTAAGTAGATATGATTTTGTGGTAACACTTGAGCATATTTGAACCAATGGTAAAGCTTGTGTGCAAATACGAACTTGTGGTGATACTTGTGAGAAGATCCAAACTCGTGTTGATTGATAGAGATTCAGAGTTAAGTGAAAAAGTATGTGGTGCCATATAAAAGAGAGAGATTTGAACTTGTGTTGACTGGTAACTAGATGAGATCCAAACCTACAAACAAAGGTCTCTCGTAACTTATTTAATAGAGAGAAATCCAAACCTATGGTTAACAATTATGACAGAGGTCTAAATTGGAAACTTGGTGAGGCTGGTTGCTTGACTATAAATTAACTTTGATATCTCTTGTTGGATTGATTCTATAAGGAAGAAGTTGTTAGGTTTTCCCCTTGTGGGTTTTTCCCTAGCCTTTGGTCTATCTATGATGTCTTTTGTTTATTGTGCACTATGATCTCTACTTTATTGTCATTTCTATTAGTTGAATTTATGAAGTGTAATTATTTTATGAAGAAGAAAGATTAAAAGAAGCCCTAATAATTCACAAATAATTATTAGTAGTTCAAAAATATTATTTGTACACATTGTACTTGGTTTATAAACATGGTATCAAAGCTTTGCTGAAGACAGAAAGTTGAATATCACATCTTGTTGAATTAATTTATCTCTTGCTGGAATGTTATATCTATGTCCAAGGCTTCTAAGAAAATGACGCCTATATGCAAGGAAGAAAGCAAACTTGATGGAGCCTCTAACTTTGAAGGATGGAAAAAGAGAATTGACCTTTTCCTAGAAGAATGTGAAGTGTTGTAATATGTCCAAGGAAAAATTCCTAGACCAAATGATAATGATAATGGTTATGTGAAAACAAGGTTTAGAAAGCGTGAAGTCAAAGCTCAAAGAATATTATTTGAATATATTAAGGATCATTTGATTTGTTTCAGAGTTAGCTTCATCAAAGGAAGTGTATGAAACTCTTGTTAAATTGTTCTCAATCAACAACATTGGTCAAAAGATGTCTTTGAGAAATCAACTTGGTGATGCAAAAATGTCAATAGATGAACCTGTGGCCTCTTATTTCATGAGGATTTCTCACATAAGAGATCAACTGCAAAGTTTGGGTGAATTTATTTCTGAATCTAAATTAATCACTACTACTCTCAATGGCCTACCATATTTATGGGATTCATTTGCAGTTAGCAAGTGTGCTAGAAATAATACTCCAAGCTTTGAAGAATTATGGACTAATTGCGCTCAAGAGAAATTTAGAATAATTGCTAAAGGGAAGATCCAAAGACATGATGAAGTATAATTTCAAGCCTTTTCTACAAAATCTAGGAGGAATAATGGTAACAAGACGTTTGATATAAGATCCAATTCACAAGGAAAGAAAGATTTGTCAAAAGTCCAATGTTTCAATTGTCATAAATTTGGAAATTATAGAAATAATTATCCTGAAGCATCAAAAGATAAGAAGAGAATTGGTAATGATGATAATGATAATGAACATCCTCAAAAGAAATCCAAGAATGATTCTTCAAAATCTTTAACATTTGATGCTAAAGACTTAAATTACTAGAATTACTACAAGTTGTCTAGGAGAAAGAGGGAGTTAAAGGGGTTCCTCACACTAAATTAGAAGTTATTTAAAACCTTCTTAAAATCTATTCAGTAGTCCCTATAAATTTGGAACTCTTGATAAGAAAGGTATAGGGTTTTTGGATAAAATCCTATAGTTTAAAACTAGTTCAATGTTTTTGCTGAAAGATGTGACCCTAGCTTGTGAAAGGAAGGAATAAAGTCATTTACAAGAAGAATTAGATCAAGAGGAAGCTGATATTTCTTTTAAAAAGATAAGTATATTATATCCTTTTTGTTATTATTATTGTCATTTTTACTACTAGCTAGTCTCTTATTATCTTTCTTGATTGTAATTATTCTTCCTTGGCCTTCAATGATGATTGCAGATATTTAGTAGACTGGAAGAATAAAGTAAAGTAAGAAGATTTTCCCAGATTAACAACTTGCGTTAAGAAATATAGTACCAGCTAATTTGAGCTGAGAGAGAGTAGCTTGAAGTATGCTTTGATCATCGTGTCAACAAGGTAAAGTAATGGAAGGTTCTTCTAGTAAGAGGGAGGGAATCGTGAAAGACATTTGTCCCTGTTGTGAGAAGGAGAAATCATCTCAGCCTAAAAGGGAGCATCTAATTTGGCCATCCGAAAATAATTTGTGATCTTGTTAATAAAACAATTAATGGTCAACATGTGTTACTAGCATGTTACAATTAGTCATGGATATTTTGAAGACATAAAGCTGCAAGCTTAGATTGGGCTCAATGAGATTACCTCTATCATTGAGAGGGAGAGTTGATGAGAGTTCTTTTTGTTGAAGCATGTGTAACTAGGTTCGGTCTTCTTTTTTTAGACAAAGGTCGGGTGCTGTGTATTGATCTGAAAAAAAGAGGAGGCTAAAGCCTTACATAAGATACTTCAGGAGTATTTTGTGGCCGAGGAATTACAAAAAGGAATTTTTCCTTGGTTCTTGCATTAACTGGACTGTTCCTATTGCTACTTATGCTGCTATAGATTTTGACATACTGTTGTCCCCAAAATTTACATTTACAAAACATGACTAGTCGATCTCGGTGTGGCTTATCCCGCTTGATCTTGGTCCCTCTTGATCTCGGTCAGCTTCGTTTGGGTGGGCGCTGTAGGAGGAAGTAGCACCTTTCAGATCCATTGAGTGCAAAACGATGCTCCACTGACTATTTCTGCTCATATCTTGACTGAGATCGATTTTTCTGTGGCAAGGGCGATTTTCTGGTCTATAAATCTTGATTCCCCTGCGTTGAAGTGAGTTTTTGAGCCGTCTGTTGATACAGAGTTTTTTTCTGACCTCTGGTCTGATGATTTGGTTGCTGTGGCAGATTCTATTGGGTGGGGTGCCCCGTCTGCTGATTAAGAGTGCGTCCTTCATGGCAACGATTGGATGGATAAGTGATCATTGCAACTGAGCTGGCCTTTGGGTCGATTGCAGGCTTTATTGGCATGATGGTCAGCCTTTTTATTGAGTCCCCTTAGTATATGAAAATAGTGGGCTTCTTCCAGCATGCTGTGCAGGACTTGATTTCTATTGTTGATTTGTTGCAGAAGTATGTTTGGTGAGGATCGCTTCTGCTCCATGAGCCGGATGATAATTGTAGAGTCACCAAAAACGTTCACTTTCTTAATGCCCAGACTGATCACTTGATTGAGTCCTTGGAATAAGGCTAGGCCTTCAGCCCGATTGTTGGAGAGATCACCTAATCCCCATTCAAAATGCAAGATAATCTCACCATTTGCATTGCAAATGATGCCTCCAGCGCCTGCAAGACCAGGGTTAGATTTTGAGGCACCATCGAAGAAGAGACAGTATTTGTTGCATTTATTCAACCAAAGGGCAAATTCTTCCTCCTTAGGCCTCAGCTTCCAAGCTGTAGTTGACTCCTTTAGGCTCGAATTGTCCTTTTCTTGATCTTGGGCGCTGATGATACTACCATAATTGATCAAATTTCTTTCTTCTGCACTGAAGTTGCTGAGATTGACTTTATTGTGGGTACGAGTTGTCACTGCTTCAACAGCTAAGCTGATGGTTTTATGACACATAAATCTGGAGTTGTGCCCTTTGTCTTGGAATACTTTCTTGTTTCTGGCTAACCATATGCTCCAAAGAAGAGTTGATGGTAAGGTATTCCATATCCTCTGGGATAATTTACTCTTCTTGCTCTTCCATGGGCAAAGTTTCTTCCAGTGTTGGACTGTCTCTGCTATGGATGGCTTAGGATTCCATTCTACTCCCCCAACAGAAGCTATTTCTTTCCAACATTTTGCAGCAATTGGGCATTCCATAAACAAATGCTGTATTGTCTCTTCAGCTTGAAGACAGATTGGGCATCTAGAGGGGCCTAGAATTCCCCTTTTTTTGAGGTTCTCAGCTGTTAAAATCTTGCCTTTCAGAAGAAGCCAGCAGAAGAATTTTATTTTAGGGGGGGCTTCCGCTTTCCAAACCAATCTCCAGTGAGTCCAAATGTCCTGTGGGAAGGCACTTGCGCATAAATAGTGGTACCCTGCTTTGGCTGTGTATTCAGTTCCAGTGGGGTCCCATCGAAAACTATCTTCGCCTCCTTTATGAGTAGGAGCCTTACTGTGCAGTTGATCTTTTAGAGCGATGAAGCTTGATTCCAAATCCCTTGGGTAGTCCGGCAAGGTCCAACCAATCCAAGCTTGGGAGGAACTTCCCCACTTAGTGATTTGGGCTAAACTCCATATTCCTCTATTGTTTAACCAGCTTATGGCTGGAATTGCTTCTGCTTTGGATCCTATAGGGCTCTGGCCTAGGATTCTGTCTTTAGAAATGTTGATGCTACTTCCTTCTCCTGGAACTTTGGAGATATGCTGGGCCATGAGTGGGATAATTTTCTTGCATAATTTCCATATGTTGGAGCTGTCTCTGTTGGGTATATTATCTTCCAGAAGCTTGTGCCTAGAACTGCTGAGATACTTGGCTTCTAAGACTGATTTCCACCAGGCAGTATCCCCAGTGATTAATCTCCAAATAATTTTAGCCCCGAGAGCTAAGTTCAAAAGATTTGGAGACCTTATTCCCAGGCCTCCTTTTTCTTGGGGCTGGATGACATTTTTCCAGCCAACCAAGTTGAACTTTCTCTTCTCCGATTTCCCTCCTTGCCAGAGGAAAAAGCGAAGGGCCTTCTCCAGTTTATGATGGAAATTCATAGGTGCTTGTAACAGTGAAAAGCGGTAGATAGGGAGAGAAATCAAACCTAATTTGAGAAGAACGAGACGTCCTGCTGGGTTCAGCCACATGGTTCCCCATTGTTGGATTTTCCTTTTGATTTTGTCGAGGATTTCGTTCCAAGTTTCAGTCTTCAGGGGACCCAAACTCACCGGCATCCCTAGGTAAGTGAAATGACTCCAATCTAGCTTGTAAGAGACCTCTAAAATATTTGCAATGCTTTGAATGGTGTGAGCTGTTGCATTCCATCCGTAGATGCAGCTTTTGACTTGGTTGATTCTTCCTCCGGAGCAGTCCATGAATTGGTCCATAATATTTTTGAAGCGCCTTGCAATGGTGATCGAAGCGCCACCCATCAGGAGGGTGTCGTCGGCAAATTGAGAGTGATTAATATTCTTTGTACCCTGCTCAAATTGAATACCTGTGATTAGGCCAATTCTTCGATTGTAGTCCAAGGCTTTGCTGAGGGATTCAGCCATGAGGATGAAGAGGTAGGGAGAGAGGGGGCAGCCTTGCCTGAGGCCTCGGGAGGATTGAAAGGCTGCACAAGGTCTTCCATTCACCAGAGGGGAAATCCAAGGATTAGAGATACAAGCTTTGACCATATTGATGAAGGAGTCATTGAATCCCAGTTTGTTCAAAACAGCAAGAAGGAAGGAGTGTCTGACTCTATTAAAGGCATTGGCAAGATCAAGTTTAAGGATGAATCCTTTTTCCTTTCGACTAAGGCTAGAGTGGATGGCTTCTTGTACCAAAAGAATAGAGTCGGAGATGTGCCTGTTGGCTAAAAAACCTCCCTGGTTTTCCGAAATTAAGGAAGAAAGAAGAGGCTTGAGTCTTGAAGCTAGGATTTTTGTGATAATTTTATAAGCGGAATTGAACAGGGATATGGGCCGGAATCTAGAGAAGGTGGTCGGCCTATTCTCTTTTGGGATGAGAGCTAAATACGTTGAGTTGGTATAGCCCCCTAGTTTGCCTTTCCTTAGGACCCAACGAATCATCTTGAGAAGGTCCTTTTTAATCATTGGCCAATATTCTCTGAAGAAGCTGATAGAGAACCCATCAGGACCTGGGGCTTTGTCCGGATGGAGGCTCCAGACAACCTTTTTAACTTCGTCCTCCTCGACTTCTTGGGTGAGGCTGTTATTCATTTCTTGAGTAACTTCTCTGGTCATGTGTTGGAGGAAGTTTGGGTAATCCTCCTCTTTTTTGTCCTCTGTTAGGAGAGATTTAAAATGGAAGGTTGCAGCAGCTTTTATGGAATCTTGGGTTTCATGATTGGTCCCTTCACTATCTCTGATTGCATTAACTGTGTTTCTTGCCT
Organism: Pinus taeda; assembly: GCA_000404065.3. NCBI lineage: Eukaryota > Viridiplantae > Streptophyta > Pinopsida > Pinales > Pinaceae > Pinus > Pinus taeda. The sequence continues at coordinate 204,911 of APFE031749445.1, forward strand.
TCCTGATTGTGGCTTGTTTATGGAAATACGAGGTGTTTTTGTCGCCTTCACGCAGCCAGGTCTGCCTAGATTTTAATCTCCATTTGATCTCCTCCTCTCTAGCTGTTTGGCGTTGTTCAGCATACAATCTGATCTCTTCTTGTCTTGCTTGCTGAGTGAGTCCTTCCACTTCAATACTTTGCTGTATTTTTTCAAGATTTTGTTTGATATTTTTTTTTGATGCCTCGGGTTCCTTGTAGTTTGTCTTTGCCCATGTCTTTAGTGCCTGCCTCGTTTGCTTCAATTTTGATTCCCAAATGAAGATTGGGGAGCCCTCTACGTGCTTTGACCAAGCCTGCTTGACTAAATCGCGGGCTGCTGGAATTTGGTTCCAAAGGGAGGAGTATTTGAAAGGGAGGGGGCCGAGGTGGCTTTGGCTTTGCAAGGTAAGAGTGATGGGGTAGTGGTCCGAGACAGAGGTGTTGAGGATGTCTGACTGCCCGTTGGAGAATGAGGACAGAAGGGCGATGTTAACAAGGAAGCGGTCGAGTCTTTCCATAATGTTACCTGCTCCCAACCTCCTATTGCTCCAAGTATATTTGCGGTTCTTGGGCTTTAAATCGACCAAGTCTTTTTCTTGTATGATGTGTTCCAGCCGGGTTCTGAAATGATCAGCGCTGAAGTTCCCTCCTCTTTTCTCATTTGCATGCATGACCAGGTTTAGGTCCCCTGCAAGAATGAGGTTGTCATCCTGTTCTTCTTCTAAATCTTCCTCTAAGGTAGTCCAGCAAACATCTTTTTCCCTGAAATGGTTGGGGGAGTAGATGTTGTAGATTTTTACTTCTGTGCCATTGCCCTTGCTTTCCAATTTAACACTTATCCAATGCTGTTGTGTTTTAACGAGGCTACAACTCCATTTGTTGATATTCCACATTGTTAAAATACCTCCTGAAGCTCCTCTTGCTTCACTAGTACAACCACCGTACTGTTTTTGCTGGCCAATGAGTCTGCTGATTTCGGACTGGTCTAGTTTTGTCTCTTGAATAAGTAAGATATCAGGCTTCTCGCTTTGGATTAACTCCATGAGGGCAGCTTTTTTGGTGGGGTGCCCTAATCCCCTGCTGTTCCAAGACAACACTTTCATGATTTACCAGTGGTGTGCAGAGGTGCTCGCCTCTCTTTGCCTTTGATGTTGTTTTCCTTGTCCGAGATTCCCAGAATGTAGGTTTCAATCGGAGTCTGTGATCCCATTGCTATATCCTTCTGCGCACTTTCTTCTCTTTGCTGTTTTGCTGACTTCCTTCCTGGCCCCTGTTTTTTTGGTATTTCGCTAGATGCTCCTAGATCCTTTGATATGCTTCTTGTGATTCTAGTTGAGGTAGTGTCCTGGGAGGGCTGAGAGGGGTGAGGGGATGAGGGGGAATGCTGATCTGAAAGAGGGTCCTGGATAGGTTCTTCTTCTGAAAGGGAAGCGAAAGGGTTTGCAGAAGGAGGGATGATGGGATCAGAAGAACGAGGTGGAGAGGGAAAAGGGGGAGGGGCTTGCTGAGAGGATGAGGGTGGGCGCTGATTAGATGATGGAGGGTGGGGGGGGAGATGAAGGGATGGTCCCGGCTGCTCGGATTCAGATTGTTTGAGGGATGAGGCAGATTTTTTCCTTTTCACCGTTTCCCATTGGACTTCCTGCTCAGATGATTCAACATTTATAAGTTTTGGGCATCTGTTAGCAAAGTGTCCGTATTCGTGACATACCTTGCATTTGAAGGGTATCTGCTCGTAGTCCAGCTGTTGGATATGGCACCAGTCGTCCACCTTCAATTTGATTGCTTCCGGAAGTCCGCGTCCCAGATCTACCTCGACGCAGATTCGCGCACAGGCTTGCATGTTGTCCTTGGGCTCACTGCGATCTATATATTTTCCTACCGCGTTTCCTATAGCCTTGACCGAGTCATCTCCCTAGCAGTGGAGAGGAAGGTTAGGGAGCCTGACCCAGACAGGGACAGCGCTTGGAATATCTAGTTCTGGGTCGAAGTCCGGGGTCCATTTGTTGAGATAGAGGCCCCGGGAGTCCATGAAGTAAGGTCCATTTCTAAATATCAAGTCCTTGTCCTCCTTGGTTTCGAAGTGGAAGGTAAAATAACCTCTGCCACAAAACCTTATCGAGATCTTCCCCTGAGTCTTGTCAGCCCAGTTTCTCTCAACCCAACGCTGGACAGTTTTGGGAGAGGGCCATAAACCTGTGAACTGGCCGATTAATCCTTTCTCAGCAAGAGATATTGCTGCCATGTGAGGGATGGTCGGGGGCAGGAGAACTTCTTGAAGCACATCGAGTTTTTTGACAAACTTGGAAGCCGACGGCCTTGGCCTTTGCTGAGGTAGAGATTTTATCAGGTTCGAGAAGGCTTGCTGCAAGTCTGGATCCCCCCCTGGAGGATCCGGGGGATCCATGGGGACCTAGGGCCGGCAGGATCGTAGGAGCGAGGCTCAGATCTGATCGAGGGCGCTCAGGCAGACGCGCGCGCGCAGCTGACAAACCCCTATCCAAATAACGATAGGTTCGGTCTTCATAATGACATGATCTTTGTATTTGATGTAATAAAAGAGAATAAATTATTTTTGTAATCTTGCTACATGGGTTTCATGAGAAAGAAGTGCCACTAGATAAAAGACTTCTCCTTGATGTCTTTAGGATTTATTTTATGTGTCACAGAGTCATGTCATATGTATAGAAGCTCTTCATGAGTTTGTGTAAATGAATACAAGTCTTCAACAAATGTAAGAGCCTTCCAAGACCAAGATCTATGCCTCAAAACAAGCCTTCCGAAGTCTGCAAGCAAAGCGATAAGGAAATACATCATGTTAGCTTCAATGAATAAATTAAATATATATTTAAATGACATGTCAGATCAACACAAGGTCATGTCGGTTCAGAGGTTCATGTCGGCTTGCATATATGACACAACCACTATAAATACCCCATTGAGGTATCCGCAAAGGAGCAGGACTAAACTCGCATAAAGGTAAAACCACAGTCAAGTGAGGCACTGCAGTCGAGGAGAAAGGAGCCGCAGTCAAGGGGCAAGAAGCTACAGTAAGATACACATTAAGTTAGATAGGTATAAGGGTTTAAGATGCCTCCTCGGATGGGTATAAGGAGTAGAAAAACCAAGGCCTATCCCTTCTCGGCATATCTATGATCTGAAGAAGATAAATTCCGATGAATAGAGAAGGGTTGTATGAGATATGGGTATATGAAAATGGTGAAGTAATGTCACTGTTTCATTTTCGGCATACCTATAGATGAGGCAAAACCAACTTTGAATGAGGACACAATAGATGGAATATCCTCAGCCTGTCTTGGCTCAATAAAGATCACGTTGGTAGCAGCTATAGTGGTGTAGATCTATACTATCTCGGTAAATTTCCATGACTGCAGGAACCCTCTTCACACCTGTGGCAGAAACCCTCGGCATACCTATGAGGAGAGACATACAGTCTCATTGGTTACGACAACATTCATATTAAATGTGATACAGTCTTGACGTGCTACAAAGAGTAGTGATGGATATTGATCTTGCAGATCATTGATCTCAATTTCGATGTAATGAGAAGGATAAGCCTCATCATAATGAAAAGAAGTAGTGTCAAGGTCTTGGTGACTAAACATGATGATGAAAGGATCTCATCATAGTATAAGATTATCTCAATCTAGATTAATGTACAAACATGACACTACTTCAGTTATGACCTTGTTCCTGTAGATCATAACCTCGATGAAGGTTACAACAATGAAGAAGACCTTAATGAAGCAATCATGGTGCGACAGTGACCTAGTTGGAGGAGCAACAAGATGATGATCTCAATAGTGCTTGAGGAAGAGGATTGATGGAATGGTCTTGGAGAGGCTAATTATGTCAAGGGTCATGGTCTTGGTATTCGTCAATGGAATCTCTATAAAAAGAATTTATGCATGGGTTTTCCTCTCCAAGATGGGGAGGTTTTGGCCCTGGAAAATAGGCAACATTTGTGTTCTTGTCCCTTTTGTTTTTTATAGCAATTTGATGAAGTCAATATACACATGTTAATAATGAAGTAAACATCAAGCTAAGATAAATTATTTAAATACTTCACAGATTGTTATCATGTAGCGAAGAATCAATGTAATTATGCATGCCCTAGATTCTTCAACATGGTATTAGAGGGATGGTTTCAGTAGTAAAGAATAATGGTAGAAAATAGACATTCAAGAATCAAGACATCAAAGCAGTTGAACATCTATATGGCATAATCAAACCCTAGTCATGATCAAACCCTAGATCAAAGATCAGTATGTAGCAGTAAGGGTTTCAGATATCAACAATCTTCAAATCTCAACAACAGTTTTGACAGGATCATCCACAATTCAACTTGGATCCTTATTTAGATATCGGATCTGAGAATGTATATGACAATACTCAAATCAGAAGTTATTCTATGGATTGTGACAAGCAACTTCAATTCAATATGTATCAACAGTTTGTTGGAGGGAAATCTAAGGATCTCAGCCAATATATCTGCTTCAACTATTGCCAACATGATCAAGGTGAAGACTACATCTTCACAATCAAGTAAGTACCTTTTTCATAATCAAATTTTGTTTTATGATTTCATGATTGCAAGAATATCTACATATTGGATGGGTCATCAAGGGTCTTGTAGAGAATAAGGAGGATTTCCATTATCCTTAGATAAGTCAGTACATCAAAGTCTCCTTCAAAGTCATAAGAACTCGTAGGGTTCTATGAAACAAGAAAGGAGACATAGGAAGAATTAATGAAATGCTAGAGGACATACTATCTGAAATACAGTAAAGAAGAAAGAAGAGATATCTTCATAAATCATGGATAGACAAACATCATTGAAAAGAAAAGTGACCTATGTATATGAACAAGAAGGTCAACTTGATCAAAAGTTTATGGTCTTCATGTCAGATAGAAAAATACAAGTCGATAGGACTCAAATAAATGCGGATAAGTAAAGGAAGGTTGACAAAACAAAATAGTACTATGATAGAGGAAGCTAGAGAAAGGATCAGGGAAAGAGGTAGTGATAGGTTTATTTATTGAATGAGATGGTGTCCCTCTCAAAAGGATCTTATCAGAAGTCCCTGCAGATTTGAACATAATAAGAAGATGCATCATGGCATCATGGAAGCAAGAGCTCGTATGGAATCATAAGAACATAGTTCTTGGGAATCTTGTTGTACATTGAAGAAAAGGAAGAAGTCATTCAGGTCAAAGGAAACATTTTCCAGATGGGGACATACTAGATCCTGAAGGATCTCTGATAGAGATCTCAATGGAGGATCTCCTAGTCCGGGAAGGCAGCAAATGTCTTGTTAGAAATTCCAACTCCTGGAACTCATGAGTTGGTAGTTCAATGACGTGAAGAATGGACTAGACCAAGGGATTGAAGATATTTTCAATCAAGGAAGCTGCAGGAAAATATCGGAAGGAAAATAAGGTATGTATGATTGTAATTGATATTTTAATGTCATGACATGTGGTTGCATATAAAATAGATCAAGCATGATCAAAAGGGAATAGATCTCCTCCTCTGAAAGGATGCAAAAAGACATAATTCAGATTAGATGAAATCAACATAATATGTCCTCATAATATGGTATGAGGTAGTTGGTGACCATTGAAGAACTATGAAATCTCTTGGGAATGAAAAGAGGATGGAAGAGATCATCAAGCATGCAACCATGATAAAGGCAGTCAACATCCAGAGGATCAGGAAGACTTGACCAGGAAACCTCCTGGAATGATGTGAAGACTCTGATGGAAGTTTGAAAAGATGAGGATGCTTGACAACAGATATCATTGGAATATGTGTCAACATGTATGCATGATGATTGATGCCTACAAGGAGATGTCACTACAAGAAGGCCATCACCAAAAGGTAATATGTAATTTGCTTTTGGTGTCTGACTCTTGGAAAATTCTGGGTATGTGTGCAAGATAAAGGAAAGGAGAGTTGTGAAGGATGTCACAACTATGTACCTTGTGATCCGAAGCAATCATTGTTGAGAAAAATTGTAGACATATGAGCTTATGAAGGAAGCCCCAGATGTAAAGCCAAGGAGGATACTTCCAAGGAGGAAAGTGATGGATGGCTAATCCCTACATATGAATAAATTGATGACATCAAAGTCTTGAATCGTCAGTCAACTAGAAGACCCTATAAAGCACTGATGATAGAGTCCCTGGGTAATAGGGAGCTCTGGGAAGTTCCTATGAGAAAAGGAACTCAAGCAAGTTTCTAAGTAAAGAGAAACTTGGAACTCGTCCCTGATTAAGAGGGAGAGTCAGACACGACATTCTTGTCTTCAGTTTGGAAGAAAGAATGGAGGATTGTGTAATCATCTGGCATCCGACACTCTTTGAGGATGTGGTAGGGTATTCAATACAAGAGTGGGCAAGAGGACCGATATTCTTGAGGGCTGGGAACCCAAGGTGAGAATAATCCTAGTAACGCATACTCAGAGAACACCCTGGTGGGTATGACCCTAAGAGATACAATGATGATGCATGTCTATCAGTCATTTGTCTTGCCAACACTGTGTGCTCTGATCTAAGTGAGAGATAGAGCTGTTAGTCAAGGCCTTGCTAAATGGAAACAATGTTGGTTGAAATGATGCTATAATAGATGGATTGCAAATTCAATTATTCTTATGAGAAATTCTTCAGATTGAGAATGACCAAGTACCATTATGAATACCTCCCTAGTTAAGAGGGAGTGTTGAAGAAAGTGTAACTAGGTTCGGTCTTCATAGACATGATATTTGTATTTGATGTAATAAAAGAGAATAAATTATTTTTGTAATCTTGCTGCATGGGTTTCATGAGCAAGAAGTGCCACTAGATAAAAGACTTCTTCTTGATGTCTTTAGGATTTATTTTATATGTCAAAGAGTCATGTCATGTGTATAGAAACTCTTCATGAGCTTGTGTAAATGTATACAAGTCTTCAACAAATGTAATAGCCCTCCAAGACCAAGATCTATGCCTCAAAACAAGCCTTTCGAAGTCTGCAAGAAAAGGGATAAGGAAATACATCATGTTGGCTTCAATGAATAAATTAAATATATATTTAAATGACATGTTGGCTCAACACAAGGTCACATCGGTTCAGAGGTTCACGCTGGTTTGCATATATGACACAACCACTATAAATACCCCATTGGGGTATCCACAAAGGAGCAAGATTGAACTCACATAAAGGTGAAGCCGTTGTCAAGGAGAAAGGAGCCACAATCAAAGAGCAAGAAGCTACAACCAGATCCACATTAAGTTTGATAGGTCTAAGGGTTTAAGATGCCTCCTCGAATGGGTATAAGGAGAAGCGCAACCAAGGCATATCCCTTCTTGGCATATACCTTCTTGACATATCTATGATGTGAAGGAGATAAATTCAGATGAATAAAGAAGGGATGTATGAGATATGGGCATATGAAAATGATGAAGTAATGTCATTGTTTCATTCTTGGGATACCTATAAATGAGGTAAAATCAACTTTGAATGACGACAGAGTAGATGGACTATCTTCAACCTGTCTTGGCTAAATAAAGATCACGTTGGTAGCAGCTACAGTGGTGTAGATCTATATTATCTCAGTAAGTTTCCATGATGGCAGAAACCATTGGCATACCTGTGGTAGAAACACTTGGCATACCTATGAGGAGAGGCATATAATGTCATTGGTTACAACAACATTAAGATTAAATGTGATACAGTCTTGACATGCTACGAAGAGCAGTGATGGATATTGATCTTGCAAATCAGTGATCTCAGTTTCGATGTAATGAGAAGAAGAAGCCTTGACATAATGAAAAGAAGTGGTGTTAAGGTGTTTTGGGAAGTTTTAGTGTTCTTGGATAAACGCCTAACCCTCTAGACTAGTATCTTAGTCTAGAAACAACAATACAAAGCATTCTCTACTGTCTCTATAAACAATAGATAAAATAAGAGAACAAAGGACCTACTTGTAGCTTCCGCTTGTTCCTTATCTCCCTTGACTGATTTTGTTGCTGCTTCCCGTACTTAAGCCGCTTGAGAAGTACCTGCACATAGAAAGAAACAAGAACCCATCAAAGCATATGATAATGATCTATTGATTAAACATAGCATGGAATCAAGTACATGATAAGCATATGAAAGCATCAAAAGACGATACAAGCATATGGAGAAAGCTTTGAACACTTTATTAGTGAAAGGAAGAGTTACAACCCAATTTGCCTGATTTAGCATCACTCCTCCAGTTCAATCCCATCCTCTCCTCACAACAAGCAAGACACTTTGACATCATTACAATACTCACAATCAATTCAAATATCATACCAACAACATCTCCCTACAATTCAATAATTTCCAGCCCTTGATCACTTAGATGAGTGGTCTTTTTATAGGTGAATGAAGAAATTTATGTCATGAATGGTGATAATGAATGCCCTCCCAAATTTAGAATTCAGTTCCATGGAAGAAGGGATAAGGGGATTGATGTTCCTTAACTCCCTTACTCATCCAAATATGAACTCAAAAGAGTGGATAGCCTTGAGAAACTTCTAGAGGCATCTAATGGATAAGGAATCTTTCAAACCCTCATGGAAATTTGCTCAATTCACCCAGCGCAGGCCAAAGAGGGACCAAGTGCGCTGCATAGCACCCTGACAGTGTATGGTTTGCATTGTAGTGCAACCTAATGAAGGCCTACCTACACTGATCTTCTTAGAGGTAGTTTCTGGATTTTTTTAGTGATGGAACTTCTTGGGAAGTGAGGCACTTTGATGTTTAACTTCTTTAGGGCATGTAACAACTGCATTAGGGGTTGATGGGCCCTAATGGTATCGATTTGTAAGTTGGGGATGATGTGCCCAAATGGATCTGTAACAATTGCCCCCTAAAGCATGAAGTCATAAAGATATATGTCAAGTGAAATGCTTTATCACGAGGAGAGGAGGTTTTGAAACGAAAGGTGACCTGCATCAATTACAATACATATATCATGATATTTTGATTTTTCTCATGAACTAGCTGAGGGAAGGCATACACATGCTCAACTTATAAACTTTCATTACATGTATAAATATAGTCGTATACAGATATAGACCCATGAATGGATGACCATGAATGTAAGGCCATTATACATTTGATTTAGTACTCCTGAAAATATCGCAGCCCGGATGGATGAAACTAGATCCGGGGTCTTCAATCTCATTCAATCTTTCGCTCAAGTACAAGTCTAACTATGTGAATAGATGATCTGAAGTCGAACATGGGAAGACATCGTCTTATTACCAGCCAATGATGTGAGACGTTAATATATGCGAGAGGAATCACCGATAATGATAATGACCCTCAAGGTACTACATTACATTTCGCATGGTGTGAATAAATGAATTGATGTCAAACACCATACAAAGTCTTTCGGTCGAAGGCCAGTGATGTCAACCTATCGACGGAAGCAAGAAACCTGTCATTGATGTATGTAAGCCTCAAGGTACTGAAGGGGTGTTTCTAAGTCAAATTCTTGGATAATGTGCTAATGCCGACAAGAAGTGACTCATCACAGGAGGGCCTTGTTGTATCCCACATATGTAGGTTTTAACCCCGTACAGAAATTACCTGCATACAAATTCTAAATCACAGGAAAAATAAAAATGCGAGAGCATAACACATAAAACACATATACACAGAGATTTC
>APFE031749446.1:0-18188 GCA_000404065.3 Pinus taeda
GAATGACAGGGACAAAGGAATATGATGGACTATGTGGGAGGTTTTCTTTTGACTGAGATCCAAAGGGGAAATTAAAGAACAAGGAGTTTTATGAATCTCTGAGAGTATTTCTTCACTAACAGTGCTAGGCTCTATATTTTCAACAAGAATATGCTTAGCTACGAGCCTCTCTAGCAGAGATACACAAGATTGCTTAGGATTACCTGATCCTGATGCTTGTGATGTTTTTCTTTGCTTGACAATATTCTCAGGGTCAGGCACTGGGTCAGCTGGTGATTTCTGAGGATTTCTCCGAGTATCCCTCACAAACTGAGCCAGAACTATAATGTGGAGTCGCTAATAGGTTGGTCCTCCAGTAGAGTTTCCAGATAGATGATTACAACCAGAAATGTGTCCAGACTTTGTCTATCATCAAAGCTGGAACTGTGTCGTTCTCCCAGGGAAGCTGAGCTTCAATCTCCTCTCCCCGGCAACAGCGCCAATTATGTTAGGATTCCAAGAAACTCTCCTAGGTTGTAGCTCAGAGATGCCTGGTAACATATAAATTCAACTTATTGTTGAAAATGGATGAATAGAAGGAATGATGCTTGTCCAAGCCAGATAACCACTTCTACTTTGTTTCGCTCCAGACATGCGTGAACACCCTCAGACTACAAGGCTTTAGACCACCAACTACTCACAGTTTAATATTGGGTGAATATGGAGAATATTGACCACACCAGCAGATGCGCAAGACCATGTGATGGCCGGCTGCAACTAGTAAAGAAGTCTACAAATCTGATCTACTAATGCACAGACAGGATGACAGCTCTCTGGCACCAGATGAAAAGAAACCTGAATAACTCATTCAATGATACATATAAGATTTTAATACGGAGATAGGATGACAGCTACTCTAGTGCTAAACATCAAGAGTTCAAGCATACAACGTATCAAGCACAACTTGGAAGAGAAGAGAAATGGAAAGTGAGAAATTAACAACAAAAGAAGCTTGTATTAGCTGAAAATGAAGACGAGACGCTACAACTGTCAAAATAGTTACAGTCTCCAAAAGTTGCACCTTACATCAAAACATCAACCATCAACCCTGATTACATCTTGTTTTCAGGTATATATAGAGTTTCATTACGGAGGCACTTGGCCATTTTAGGTATGGAGGGGTCACAATTGACCACCAACTGCATTTAACTGCCTGATGGAGTCTCTCAGTGTGTTTGCTTGTTTCAGTGGATGAATTTGATCTCTTCAGGTGCTCTGTTGTCCTCTCAGGCAGCTAGAGTGTTCATATCAATGAAATTCCATAACTGCTAAATGAAGTTACATGATCCTGCTCTGTCCTTTTTCTCCTTGGCCATATTGTTTGTTAAATATGGTTGTTGAGGAGCAACTGCAACTGGTACTAGAAGGTCGGTCACCTTCGTCCTTCAGCACACAGAACGGTCAAGGGACGTGGACTGCATAGCGAGTGGACGAGTCGAATGAAGGAGCAAGATTGGGCATCGGATCGGGAGGATAGATGGTGGAGATGGCTTGGCGGAGATATCGGAGGAAGTAGGAGCGGAATGAACGTGGGTTGTTGGATCTCAGGTGGAAAAATCCAACGGTGATCGGGAAGCGAAAGCGCGTGGTGGTTATCAGGCGAGGACAGAGGATTAAGTAGTAAGAGGTATCGATCACACCGCCTTTGGGCGTTAGGTGGTAAAAGGGTGAGGGCGCGTGATTCCATTCAGTGCATCACACGCGCTATCGTTCCATTACTTTGTGGGCGCGGGGAGAGCGACCGTCGTTGGATCTTTAGCGAAGGCGATTGGACGGCGGGGGGAAATGGTCGTGCAAGTCACTTTGTCGGGCGTGACAAGGGTTGTTGGATCGGGAGGGGCGAAAATCAACGGCTGTGATTTAAAGAGGGGTTTATGAGCGCACGGGGTTGTACAGATAATGTTTTATGGTAATTTTTAGGCCTTTACATATAGCGATATGTGATTACGATCAGATCACATCGCAATATTGCATCGGCGGAAGCCAAAGAGGCCCAGCGTTTACACACGCATGGATGCGACTTGTGATAGCGATTAAACCCGAACCCGATAAAGGAATTAATCATTTTTTAGGACTAATGAAGGGAGAATGAGCGGGGCAATGGGAAATGAGAAAGTGACCATCATGAGCTTCTTTTGAGCATGACTAAGGACCAAGCTCACTTCCAACCTTTAGAAAATCATCATCATATGGCAGAGCTAACAGTATCATCCAAGAATTGTTCATTTGTGTAATGTAAAGGAGGTTTCCCCCTCGAAGAGGCTTATTTTGAAGTTGTTGATCTATCTCTTCTTCTATTTTGTGAGTTGGTTTCATAACATTCGATCTCAGGAAAATCAATAAGCTTAACTCTTGTAAATCAAGGAGCTCAACCTCTACAAATATGATAAATAGGCCCTTGTAATCCACAAATTTGACCTATAGATATGCACAATGGATTGAAGAACTCTACCTCCTAAATCAATATTTTGAGCCACTAAATCCTAAAAAGTGATAATTACCTAGGGTGGCTTTACATCCACCCAAATAAATTCCATTAGTTAGGGTGTATATTTCAACACTGAAATTGGGAACAAAATAAATTCCATTAGTTAGTGTGTATATTTCAACACTGAAATTGGGAACAAAATAAATTCCATTAGTTAGGGTGTATATTTCAACACTGAAAATGGGAACCAAAAGAGGTTTTCTACTTCCCCCAACAAGCTACTTGAGCTCCTCAACAATTTCACTAATAGTTCTTCACATGCCCTCTTTCAAACTCCTCCTTTTTAATAATAATTTCCTCCTCAAAAAACCATGGGAATACCATGGGTCAATTTATTTTCCTAAAGTGACTTTTTAGCACCTCTTTTGTTTAGTTATTATTTATTTTATTATGATGACCCACTTGTTTTTTCTATCAATAGTCCATGGGATCTACGCTATGGCTCAGCCCCCTTTTGCTTCTAAGTTTTAGAAAGGGACATCACAAGTAGGGATGTAAAGTTTGATGAGGATGGGTGGCCCTCGAGTTCCCTTAATCCTCCCACATAGATCATAGAAGGTGAGAATGTGGCTAATTTGATGTTTTATCGATAGTATAAATCAAACTCAACTTTCAAATTAATAAGATCCCAATTCAAAAAAAGAGAATTCATTACCCTCATGTTAAACTATGAAGTCAAGATGGCTTACCCAGACAAATATATAAGTAGAGAAAGTGGGAGTTCCCAAGTCTACTTTTCACTTGAGTTGTCCACCTAGGAGAGCCCTTGTTATGTTACATTGAAGTCTCTATTAATTGATGCAAAGCCTTCCATCATTGAGGATGATAATGAAAAGGTATGGTGTAGTTCCATAGTTGAGTATAAAACCATCCTAAAGAATGATGTATGGGATATAGTGTCAAGATAAATATGGAAATTTGTGATAGATCCCAAGTGGTAAAATATTAAGCATGCAATAAATTGGACTACGAACAAGTACAAAGCCAAATTCATAGTTAGAGGATTTTTTCTAAAATAGGGGGTTGACTAAATTTTTCTTAAGTTGCAAGGTATACTTCTATTTGAGTAATCGTGCCTATTGCATCAACGTTTGGTTGGAATTATACTAGATGAATGTCAACATTATTTTGTGGAATGTTATAATTGAAGCAAAAGTATGCATTAATCAATAAAGAGATTTTAAGATACATTTGGAAAATGCACGTTTGTAGGTTGAAGAAATCCCTTCATGGCCTTAGGCACCAACATGCATGGTACTCAAGGAATGATGAGTACTAATCAAAATTGTACTTCACCAATCCCACATCAAATCTAAATATTTATTATTATATGATAAAGTTGATTTTCTTTATTATGAACCTTGTTCCTTAAAAATGATAAGAAACCAATAATTATAGTCCACTTCAGGGGGAAATATCATTTTACAATGAATACAATGTATAGGACAAGATTTGATGATCCTAAGACTAACTCTCCTTGGCGCGTGTATGTGTGTGTGTGTGTGTGAGAGACAGACAGACAGAGGGAACAATTAAAATGAGAGAGTATAATGAAAGGTACTAGCTGAACTCCTAATATAACAAATAAAATAGGGGCTAAAGGGCCTTAACATATCCCCCCTCTTTTAAAAAATATTTTCCCTGAAATCTTGTAATTGAGGGTGTTTCTTCTTGAGCTGCACATTTTCCCATGTAGTTTCTTCTAGAGGCATATTCTTCCAGTTGGTTAGGTACTCCATAATAGTTCTATTTTGAAGAGATATTGAATATTGATCCATAACTCTTTCTAGTTTAGGAATCAACTTCCCTTCTTCATCTAATTTTGGAAGTTCTATTTGCATTGGCATAGTTTGTCCCACAACCATTTTTAGGAAAGATACATGAAAAACGTTATGAATGTGAGAAGGAAAGAAATCTATCTCATATTTCACTTGTCCAATGTTTTGAATAATATTGTAAATTCCATAAAATTTTAGAGCTCAATTTATGATTCTTCTCTTACTCGAGTGTATATTTCTTATAAGGTTTTAGTCTCAAAACTACCCAATCACCCTCAAATTATTTTTCACTTTGATGTTGATCTACTTTCCACTTCATCTTTTTTTGCATTATTTAAAGTATTTCCTTAATAATTGTCAAAGTCTCTTTATTCTTCTCAATATGTGACTCTATTTCCTATACTTCGGACTTATCTTGTAAAAAATGTGAGATACTAGGAGTTGGATATCCATAAAGAGCCTCAAATGGGATCATTTTGGTAGATGTATAATAGGTAGTATCATACTATAACTCTATGAGAGGGAGCCACTTCATCCATTGGTATTTCTTGTCTAAATAATAACATCATAGATAACCCTCTAAACATTTGTTAACTATTTATGTCTAATCATCTATTTGTGGATGATAAGTTAAATTGATCACTAGTGTTGTTCCACTCATCTTATATAATTCTTCCCAAAAATTACCTATGAATTTTGGATCTCTATCACTTGCTATGACCTTAGGAATACCATGTATTTTATGAATTTCCTTCATGAACACTTTTTCCACTTTTCTTTCTATATATGTACTTTGAATTCCACAATAATGTGCATATTTTGTGATTCTATCAACAACCAAAAAATGGAGTCATTATCTTCAAATTTTGGTAAGCTTGTAATGAATTCCATTGATATCCCTTTTCATATTTTATTAGTATTTGTAGTGGATGAATTAACCTTAGAGATTTAATTTTCTCTCCTTTAGTTCTTCGGAAAACCTGACATTCACTTACAAACTTTTGAATATTTTTTTCATTCCTTCCTAAAGAAAGTTTTTTGATACTTTGGTATGTTTTAGGGAACCTAGATGTCCTGCCATCAGAGAGTCATGGGACTCCCCCTAATATTTGTTTATTGGACTTTGATTGAGGGCATAAACATATTCTACCCTTGTACCAAAATATATCTCCTTTTCACTCCCCATGTTCCATAGAGTTCATTCCTTCCTTTATACATTGTATTTTTGGTTTAGTATTGTGGTCATTTTTCCATTCATGAAAATCTTCTTCTAGCCACACTAGAATAGAAGATGTAATAGAATATAAATTGGAGGCTTCTTATCTTCTAGAAAGAGCATCTACTACCACATTGTCTTCCCCTTCTTGTATGTCATTTCAAAATCAAACCATTGCATTTTTTGCTATCCATTCTATTGCTCTTCTTATGACAATATTTGCTCCAAAATTACTTTACGCTAGCATGGTCCATTTTGACTTAAAAGTGTCTCCCAATGAGATATTGTCACATTTTTTTAATTACATGTAGAATTGCTTTCATTTCTTTTTCATATGTTGATTTCACCAAATATTTTCGCTTGAATTGTTTTCTTTCAAAATCTATTGGTTTCCCTTCTTGCGTCAACACTACTCCAATTCCTTGTACTAATTCATCACATTCTACTATGAATATTTTCCCAAAATCAGGGGTTGCCAATACTAGTGTAGAATACATGGCATCCTTTAAGAGGGAGAATGCCATTGTAGCCTCATCATTCTCTACAAATGATTTTTCCTTCAAGAGAGATATGAGTGGGTCAACAATGCATTTATGATTCTTAACAAATGTTTGATAATATATTGTAAGTCACAAAAATCCTCTAAGACTCTTGATGTTCTTAGAAGTAGGTCATTTTGTAATAGCTCGGATCTTTTAAGGATCCACCTTAACTCCTTCCTTTGAAAAAAGATGACCCATATACTCAACTTCCTTTTTCCAAAAAGAATATTTGGATCTCTTTACATATGATTCATTGTTATAAAGCATTTGTAGAAATTTATCCACATGTTTATTGTGCTCTTGCCATGATCTTTTATAAACAAGAAAATCATTAAAGAAAACCAACACAAATTTTCTAAGATGGGGTCAAAAAATCTTGTTGATGAGGCTTTGAAAAGTAGGAGAATTAGACAACCCAAAAGGCATGACCAAGAACTCATGGTGCCCTTTATGTGTTCTAAAAGCTATTTTGGGAAATCCTTCCTTCCTTAATATAACCTAGTGGTATCCTAATTTCAAATCAAGCTTTGTAAAATAAGCCACTCCACGAAGCTCATATAATAACTCATCAAGATTTGGGATAGGGAATTTGTCCTTAATGGTGATTTTATTTAGATATCTATAGTCAAGACACATCCTCCAAGAATTATCTTGTTTCTCACCATCACTATTGGAGCTGAAAATGAACTCCTACTATGTTGAATAATACTCTAATCTAACAAGTCTTGTACCATTTTCTCAATCTCCCATTTTTACTGATGAGGATATCTATAAGGCCTTTTTTACGATTACTTCAAGATATTAATTCAATTTGATGTTCGTTATCTCTAGATGGAGGTATACATTTGGGAATTTCTTGGAAGAACCTATAGTGATTTTCCAAGGTGCATTTCAAATTCCTCAAGAATATTTTCATCTTCCTACTTAACTTCCATAGAATACAATTTAACCTCAAAATCCATTTCTACCCTTTTTTAAGGAGCCTTTCTGTTCTATGAGAGATAATTACTTGAGAAGGTCCACAATTTAACCCTTTGAGATCATATTGAATTCTTTCCAATTAAATTCTCATGAATAATTCATTATAGTTTGTAGGAATCGTAACCAATGTTCTTAGCCATGAATACTTAGAACAACATTTACACCTCCAATTGGAATCACATACATTGAGATTTCCATATTATATTTTCCCAGATTCATTTTAATGTTCTGGCATTTTCCCTCACAATCAATACTCCCTCCATTGGAAACTAAAAATTATAGATTCATCACTGAATATACAAAGCAATTGAGGTGCTTTGCTAATCTTTTATTAATGAAGGTATGGGCATTACTTGATTCAATAAGCACTATGACCAGTTATTTCTTAATGTAACCAATAATATTCAAGGTTTGAGGAGTTAAAAAACTTTCCAATGCACGAGAAAATATAACACATCCATCTAAATTAATATTATGCACAATTTATGAATTTATTTCCTACTCAAATTGACAACTTTTTTCTCACTTCTTTGTGTAAATGCCTCCATTTCCTCTTCATTATTTTCCAAGGTGAATAATTTTTTCCTTGATATTTATGCCCTATCGCCCAATTGTTGTTACAACCAAGGCATAATACTTTTTCTCTTCTTTCCTCCATTTCCTTTTGTGATATTCAAGTAGGTTGAGGTAGGCTTGTCTTATGAACCCGAAAACAATGTCTACTTCTTGTGTATGTTCCCATGTCAAACTTGTGTGTAGCCTTATTATTGGCTTGAATATGACGAGTTTCCATAACATTTTCCCAATGTTTTATGAGAAGTTCGTGTTCAATGTCTTCTTTTAATCCACCCATGTAAGATTCCAACAAATGTTCATCACTTATGTTATCCACCCTTGTGGTAAAAACCTAAAATTTTGAATTATAATCTTCAGCACCAATAAACTGCTCGATCCTTGCCAATTGAATGAAGTAGTCTTGTTCCTAATCTTTTCCATATTTTGCTTCTAAGTATTCTGTAAATAAACCCCAAGTATAATGATAAGAATAGGACTTCCTTTTACTACTCATCAATACATTAATAGGATTATATCTCAAAATTACAAAGTTGTTGTAAACCCTTTGCTTATCATCCATAATATTATGAAATTCAAATTTTACTCTATTTAATGCACCCAAGTAAAGGCCTTTGTTGCATCAGACTTCTTTAATTCCAATTTTGGAAGGTTCACTCTTTTAGGAAACCAACAATGAATATCTCCACAACTAAAGTGAAATCCACTTAAACAATTCTTATTATTGGAAAGTTGTTCAACTTGAATAATACCTTTATTTTCATGAGTTCCTTTACACACATTATCAATTTTAAGGAGCCTCCCATTTACATCTTAAATAATCTTTTGTTCCATATATTTGATCTTCTAATCTGTTTCTTCCTTATGTTCATCCATATCACTTTAAGCTAATTCTTGCATCTACAACAACTAAATTTCCAACTTGGATACTTGGTATTGAACGTATTTTATTTCTTCAAGAATCATGGAAGAAACTTTAGGAGTTTTAATTTGTATAGTAAATTTTGGATCTTCTTTAGAGACGTGTGAAAATAATAATAATACTCCTCTTTGTCACAACCTTCAATCAGTAAAAGAATGGATCTTCTATTCAAAGTGATGCCACTTATAAGTTACGTACCTTTAAAACCTTAATCTAGAGACTATTTAGATGTCTAACCTTTTCCTTGATATATATTTGAGATTTGAACCTTCTTGAATCTATAACTTTTGTGATATGTCTTTTTTACAATACCACAAGTTTAAACAAAATTTGATGTGCCAAGTGAAAATTATGGTAACTTTCCTTAAACTTGCTGCTTTTGGACCTCTTCCCAAGAGTTGAACTTGTAAAGTGTGCCATGTGTCCAATTTTTCAAATTATATTATGAATTTTTTTCCTAGGGTACTTAAGTGTGTTTCCTCATATATCTGATATATTCACAATCTGAGGTGTCCTAGAAAAATTTGTAGTAAAAATGTGAAGATGACTTGTTTGAAGCAGCAAAACTATTGAATCATAGTTGTACTACCAAATGTTAAGAACCTTGTGCCTAAAAAATGATAAGAAAGAAATCATTACAATCCACTTCAAGGAGAAACTTCTTTATACAACAAATACAATGTATAAATCAATATTTGATGATATGAATATTAACTCTCTTTGTTGTATGTAAACACACACACATATGAGACAAAGGTGATATGAATATTAACTCCTTGGTGTATGTAAACACACACACATGTGAGACAAAGGGTAAAATCAAAATGAAAGAGTACAATGAAAGGTACTAACTAACCTCCTACTATAACAAATATCCTAACATGAATTCTTATTAAGGCCTTAATATAGGGGTCCAAGGGCCTTAACATGCTTTTCTTAGTCCTCCATGTAGATGATATAATTCTTATAGGTAGTTTTGAGAAGCTCATTCATGGTGCAAGAAGAAGTTGTCAAGTGAATTTGACAAGAAGGCCATTCGCCTATGCATTAATTTTTGAATTAAAAGGTTAGGTAGGGTACAAGTGAAGTCTTCATTGGGCAAGGGAATTATACAATAGAGACACTAAATATATTTTAGAGGCTAGATTGAAATCCTTGGCTACTCCTGTGGCAAGAAATTTGATGTTCTCTAATGAATTTTAATTATCTCTGGTACATCCATCTTTGTATAGGAAATTGATTGAGTACTAGAACTTGTGTTTCTTTCGTAGTAAGTACTTTGAACCAATCCATTGGAAGTATGCCAAACATATGCTAAAATATCCTAAGGAAACAAATCATTATGGAAAGAGGTAAGTGGGAGATGGAGATATGTTGTTACATGGATTTTTATATTGAAAATGGATAGGAAATGCAAGCACAAGAAAGAGTACTTACACTATATTCTTCAATTTGTTATTATATATTATTTATTGGTTTAAGAATAAGCTAGTAACTATTACACATAGTTCAGTTGAAACAAAATTTATAGCAAAGTTGACCAAATAAATGTTGGAGAATGTTATTGTGTATTCTAATACTCTTAATTGCATTAGGTTATTTGAGAATCGAGTGTTCCATGATCACTGCAAGCACATTGATATCTAGTGCTTTTAATCCTAAGAGATAAAGTACATAATGGAGCTATTGTTCTTGATTATGTTCCAACCAATTTGCAGGTCCTTGACATTCTAATAGAATTCCTTGCAAAGGGAGAGTTCAAGATTATGAAAGAGAAGCTAGGATTGATGGAGAACACCTTCCTCACAAATAGGGACTATTCATTTTTGGCTTTTTTTGAGTTATTCTTGAAGAAGAGGGCACATGAATGTTGAAGGGGATTCACTATAGGATGGATGTCGATAATAATATTGATGATGATGCTTATCCTAATGTTTATGATCCTTTCTTATAGAAGTCTTCAACTTGAGAACATCATGATATTCATTATGAATACCTCCCTAGTTAAGAGGGAGTGTTGAAGTTGTAACTAGGTTCTGTCTTCATAATGTATGATGTTGTAAAGAGTAAAAAATAATTTATTTAGGATTTGCAAGAAAAAGAAAAATATTTTTTTTAACCTTTTGGTTAAACTCCAACTGCCAAGTTGGCCCTCTAGATGACGGGTCGGCTCAGCGTTTAGACGCACCTTTTCAGATGAGGAAACAACTATATATTAACATCTATCCTCTACCATTTGGAACTAATTTGACTCATTTGTTTGGAGGAAAATTTGTGAGCTACCTGAGGCACTTCTTCAAAAACAAAGCAAGTTTCCAAGGCATATACTTTTGTAATATTGAAGCTTTCTTATGGCATTATACTCTTGTAATATTTGAGCTCCTTGTGGCAATATACCTCTATGAAAAGGAGGAATTTTCTATGGTACTAGAATGATGTCTAGGGCTTTTATATGAAGTTCTGAAGAGACTTTTATGTAGATATATGAAGTTACTTCTCTTTGGTCATGCAAATCTTTGAAGCATATTTTCTCTGCCGTTATGTGAGTTCCTGAAGCACCTAATCTCTATGAATTGTAGCATCAAAGGACCAACATGTGACATCTTAATAGATCTTTGGAGGGCTGACTTAGCACTTGGGTAATTGGTTAGTTTGTCTATGACTTGGATTTCTCTTGTTGACAAAAGAATCTATAAGGAAAGGATTGATATGTTTTCCCCTTGTGGGTTTTTCCCTGGCCTTTAGACTAATTTTTGGTGTCTCTCCTTTTTTTTGTGCATTGTACTTGTATAATTGCTTGATGACCTAATTGAATGAATTAAATGCTAAATGAAAAACACATTTAATAGTCACAAGTAATTATCATGATTAGAAATTCTAGCTTGCACTCAAATTTCAACATGTTGTTCCATTTCTTGTTCCCTAGATCCAATCAAATGTTAATTGAATTAGATGCCTTTTGTTCCCCCAACCTTGTGTTAATTAAGTTGTTGTTGTTGATACTTATTCTATTTTTCCTCATCTTAGATGATTGGTTGTGTTGAAGGAAATGTAACTAGGTTCGGTCTTCATAAATGTAATTTTGACATTTGTATTTATTCAAGAAAAGAGAAATTGTTTTTATATTATTTGTCAGAGTTTCTTGCTCATTGAAGTAGGTCAAGCACATGTTTAAGTGCTTCTAGGAAGTCAAAAGGTCAATGTATTTATGTAAGACCCGTAGAGGGCATGTTACACTATGTATAAAAATTGTATAAGGTCAAAGGAATACCTCCAAGCCAAGTGCAAGTCCTCTCCATGCAGCAACATCCTCAAAAAGAAGCTAAATGATGAAAATAATGAAGAAACAGTCAAGTCGGCATAAAGCCATCATGCTGGCCTAAAGGAGGGACAATCCTCTATATATATAGGGGTTGTTTGTCATGTCCCTTCCCAAAAGAATTTGTAACAGGTTTGTCTCTCCGCAATTTTGTACAAATTTTGCTAAGGAAAAGGACCCAAGCAATTTCAACTTAAGAACTTCGGAGAAATTCGGCGAGATTAATTTGAAGTGGAAGGTGGGGGCCACCCACGTGGGAAAATGCATTGGGCAATTCGAATTTCCTTGGAGGGAATTCGTATGGTTGTTGCAGGGGCCCACATGAGGCAAAGGGAGGCCCAGAAAGTCATAAGGAGAAGAGCTCCTCACTTGGGGATCATTCATTCTTGCATATCAAAAATCACTTCACTGTTTGCTTGAGTTGCTTCGCTGAGTCAACTGGCTGCTTAGCCACGAATCTCTCAAGCGGGAGATTCAACCTTACCTTCGGGGGACTACGAGTGCCACCCTAGGAAGGCAGTTTCATAGCATCTTGAGGAGCACCAAGGAGTATTCACAGCCAACACATTCAACCACCATCCAACAGTGCATATTTCTCGGCCAGCAGAGAAGGGAACACGCAATTGTGGCTAGAGCTTCATTAGGCCAGCACTAGCCGGAGGAATCTAGAGAGTTAAAGGGCATTAGGAGGTCAACACATGGGAGGATTTTTGGAGCAGGTGGGTGCAGCAAGTAGGCAATTCAAAACCCAGACTTGGAGGACATCGTAGAGGGCCAGTGTGGGCATTATGTGCATCTTGAGGGAAAGAGCCGCAACACCAGAATCTCAGTTGGAAAGGAAGGAAATTTATAGGAGGTCTTATCCCAGTGATTTGGGGGAGTTTTGGAGAGCTTTCCCAGCTTCATTCAGGCAGGCCGAGTTTGACAGTTTTAGTAGAGGACGGGCTCCTTGGGGGTCGAATTTCAGAAGTTTGAACTAGGCCAAACCCTTCCTAGGTTTTGGTGGATTTTTGTTGAGGATTTGAGAGCTGAAGTTTTATAATTTTCTGAGCACGGGAAGTAGTGATTCCAGCCTTTGTTCCAGCGAACAACGCAATTTCTGGGTAGTGTAGATCAGTGCTAGTGCAATAGTTGGGCAACCCTCAAATCAACATTTTCTCACCTAGTTTTTGTCACACTTGTCCTTAGAGACAAAACCAGGTGCACCATTTCGTTCAATGTTGTATTTTCCCTTGATGATTTAATAAAATGGCTCAGCGGTTCTCTATTTCCAGCGTCTCATGGGTGTATAATGTGTATTTCGCATTTATGATTGTTGGATTGTTTGCTTTCTTTTTTTATCACTTAATTTCCTATTTAGGAACATTACAGTGGTATCAGAGCCTAGGTCTTGGCTCAGCGGTGGGGTGTTTCTCCTATGAGAGAAGGGAACCAGTAGAATACTACATACAAAAGGTAGAGGTATCAAAGCAAAGAAAGAGAACTTGAGATCATTCCAAACACTGAGGATAGGGGGAAGGCAGTAGTAGCAGAGGACGACATGGGAGAGCCCAAGAGTAGGGAGGAGATGGCTTTTGACAACCTCTTGAAGGCTTTGAATGAACTAGCAATGGGGCAGAAGGAGATGCTAGAGGAGATTAAAATGCAGAACCGAGAGAGAACCACCCCTAAGGGATTCTTATTTGGGGAAAATTTTGGTGCCTCTCAGTAATTTGATCATCTTTCACCTGCAGCACAACCCCCATCAGCGAGTGGGCCAATTGCCACACTGCCCTCTTCGTGCATGTGGCACAAGTTGAACCAGCAGGGACTGAAAACCCTTCACAGATGGGAGAACACTTTAGAGAATGGAAGTCCATGGGTGCAGACTTCAGGGAAGCACTCTCTTTCAGAGATTTCTGCAAGCTCAAGTAGAATGAGAAGAGCAAGGGTTATGGAGTGAAGGGCATGCAGAGCTATGAGTTGCAGAGGACAATAGGGAGGATGTACTTCCCTACATTCGATGGCACTGCCAAGTGCACTGCTCGAGCATGGGTTGAGAAGATGGACACATATTTTCAGCTTAACTGGATGACAGAGCTAGAAGCCATCAAGATGGCCACACTACACATGGAGGGGGAAGCCCACAACTGGTGGTTTCATGGCTTAGCCACCCTGGGGCATGCCAATGTGACTTCATATTAGGATTTCACCAGGAGAGTGGTGGAGCGCTTTGACCAAAGGGATTCAGAGGCTCATTTCAGGGAGCAAACCCAACTTCGCCAAACAGGAAACCTAGAGTAGTACATCTCAAAGTTTCTGAGAGTTTTAGTGATGGTGTCAGACCTATCCTATGCTCAGAGGGTATACAACTTCATAGAGGGCTTACTTGAGCCCTTGTGTGGACTGGTGAAGTCACATAGACCCTCCACACTCCAGGAAGCAGTTATGTGCACCAGAGATTTGTAGGGGGACATTCCCATGACACAAGCACCCTTTCCTGCATGTACCCCATTTCCCCAGAAGGGGCATGACATTAGACCCCCACCTCAGAGAACCACCTGGGGACAAGGGCAGCTAGATGACGAGACATGGAAGGGCCTCAGGAGGAGGAATTTGTGCTTCACTTGTCGGGAGCCCTGGACACCAGGCCATCAGTGCACCGCTAGCAAAGCACATTACATTGAGGTCTTTTCAGATGATGTCCAGGAGGATGAGGTGGAGTAGGAGTGTGGTATGGGAGACAGTGAGATTCCAATAGAGGGGGGACCACCACCACCACCTCTATAAGAAGGGGCATCCTTTGCCCAATTTGGGGGAGTCCTTGCTTCTTTATGTGAGGTCCCCAAATTTCTGACATTGAGGATTAGAGGCACAACACAGGGGCAACAAGCATCGGTCCCTGTTGACAGTGGGGCTCCCCACAACTTCATAGATGCCTAGTTGGTTCAAAGGAGGGGCCTCACCACGACTGAGTTTGAGGGCTTTTCAATCTTGGTACCAGGTGACCGTACCATGCAATGCACTCAGTATGTGACTGCTTTAACAGTAGTTATGGGGAACTACTTTATGACGGACCATTTATTTGTGGTCGATGCGCCAAACACCAACATGGTGATGGGTGTCCAGTGGCTGTACTCCCTTGGGTGAGTTACTATTGATTGGAAGACACTAAAGATGGAGTTCACTGACCCAGATGGAAAATCGGTGGTCCTTAGAGGCATGCATTCATACCCACCACAGACAATCTCAGCGCATAGGATGGAGGCAGATTTGTGACATGGGGACATAACATGGGCAATGGAGCTGAGTGTTTCAGTGGTTGGAGGGCAGGCCCAGCCACCACCTCTAGACATACAAATCTTGTTGGATATGTACTCAGTGATATTTGGAGATATCCCACCAGGGCAGCCACTAGATAGGGGATTCGAGCACATAATCGAGCCAGAGTCAGGTGTGCAAGCGATGACCACTACCCCTTATAGGCATCCCAAGGCCTATAAGGACGAGATTGAGAGGGCCATCAAGGAACTATTGGCATTGGGCCACATCAGGCCAAGTTCCAATCCTTTTTCTTCTTTAGTGGTGTTGGTGAAGAAGGATAGAACTTTGCGCATGTGCATTGACTACCAGGTCCTCAACAAGAATACACTTAAGAACTAGTACCCCATCCCCCGCATCGATGAGTTGATGGATGAGCTTAGAGGAGCCAAGTACTTTTCTAAGATAGATCTATGTTCGAGGTACCACCAGATCAGGGTGAGGGATCAGGACAGCGCCAAGACAGCTTTTCGGTGCCATTATGGGCATTTCGAGTTCCTGGTCATGGCATTTGGGTTGACCAACACCCCGGCTACCTTTCGTTGTGTATGAACCATGTGTTCCAAAGGCAATTGAGGAGGTTTGCATTGGTTTTCTTTGACGACATCTAAATTTACAGCAGGACTTGGGAGGAGCATCTCCAACACTTGGAGGAGGCGCTGCATATTTTGGAGGAACAACAGATCTATGCCAAGTTGTCCAAGTGTGAGTTTGTCCTGACCGAGATCCTCTACTTGGGGCACATCATTGGCGGAGATGGGGTGAAGGTCCATGAGGAGAAGATACGAGCTATCTGTGATTGGCTAGTAACTAGAGATGTGACAGCGTTGGGGGGCTTCTTGGGCATCTACACATATTACTGAAAGTTCGTCAAGGGATTTTCACAGTTGAAAGCTCCCCTCACAGACTTGACCAAGAAAGAGGCTTTCGCATGGACAGATGGGGCACAGGAAACTTTTGACCACCTCAAGGAGGTGATGAGTAGTTGTCCAATTTTGGCACTTTTGGACTTCTCCCAGCGCTTCACCGTGGAGTGTGATGCATCCGGGGAGGGAGTCGGAGCAGTACTATCTCAGGATGGGCACCCCATTGCTTTTGAGAGTCGAAAGCTCTTACCCCATGAGAGGTCATATTCTATATATGACAAGGAGATGTTGACCATTATGCATGCCTTGGCCATGTTCCGACAATATTTGGTGGGTAATAGGTTCCAAGTGAAGACTGATCAAAACAGTCTTCATCACTTCATTGAGCAACAAGACCTCAACGACAGACAACAGAGATGGTACGTGTTGAGGCACATACAAGAGTGTGAGGCATGTCAGAGGAACAAAGGGGTGTTGATTCATCTTGTATGATTATTACAGCCGCTCCCCATCCTCGAGGGGAAATGGGAGAGTATATCCATCAACTTCATCACGGGGCTCCCCATAGTAAAGGGCAAGGACTACATTTATGTAGTGGTCGACCGGTTGACCAAGTATGCCCACTTTTTCGCCATCCCTACCAGATATTCGGCTTCATAGGTTGCATAGTTGTTCTCTAGGGAGATCTTCTAGTTACACGAGCTTCATAAGAACAACATGAGTGACAGGGATAGCAGGTTCATGGGAGGCTTCTTCCAGGAGCTCTTCATGTTGGATGGTACCAACCGCACCCCTAACACAAGTTACCATCCCCAGACAGATGGCCAGATCAAGCGAGTTAATTAGTGGCTGGAGGGGTACCTAAGGAACTACATGACTGGGCAACAAAGGGCTTGGATTCGGTCGCTGCATTTGAGCGAGTATTGCTACAACACCACCCATCACATGTCCATCGATATGACTCCTTTCCGTGTCTTGTATGGTTATGATGCATTATCTTTTGCTGACATTATTTTTGGAGATAACCAAGCCCTAAAGGCCAAATATTGGATCCAAGACATCCAAGACATCCTTAAGGCTCTCAAGAATAACTTAGTGACAACGCAGAACCAGCAAAAGGTGTACGCAGAGTGGCACCAAACCGAGAGACATTTTGAGGAGAGGGATTTGGTGTACCTCTGGTTACAGTGGTATAGGCAGTCCACATTGAAGCAGAAGGGAGTTGAGAAGCTACAACCCCATTTTTATGGGCCATACAGGTAGTCAAGCGAATTGGGGAGGTGGCCTACAAGCTAGAGCTGCCTCCGTGGAGCAAGATTCACAACATATTCCATGTCTCATGCCTTAAAAAGGTGATGGGACAACACGTGACAACAGTAGTAGAGTTACCCCTGTTGGATGATAAGGGCCATTTGGTTTTGGAGCTTGAGACCATTTTGGAGAGGTAGGAGAGGAAGCTTAGGAACATGACCATCAGGGAGTTCTTGGTACGCTGGAAGAACCTATTGGATGAGGATGCCACCTGGGAGGGTGAGCACATTTTGGAGCACCCAGCTCTGAAGTTGCTTGAGGGCAAGCAACATTTGGGGGGGGAAGATTGTCATTTCCCTTCCCAAAAGAATTTGTAACAGGTTTGTCTCTCCAAAATTTTGTACAAATTTTGCTAAGGAAAAGGACCCAAGCAATTTTGACTTAGGAACTCAGGGGAAATGAGCCTAGATTAATTTGCTAGTGGAAGGTGGGAGCCATCCACGTGGGAAAACGCATTGGGCAATTCGAATTGCCTTGAAGGGAATTCATATGGCTGTTAGAGGGGCCCACGTGAGGCAAAGGGAGACTCATGAAGTCATAAGGAGGAAGAGCTCCTCATTTGGGGATCATTCATTCTTGCATATCGAAAATCACTTGACTGTTTGCTTGCGCTGCTTAGCCGAGTCAACTCGCTGCTTAGCGACGAATCTCTCAAGCGGGATGTTGTAGATCTAAACCAGAAATATATGATAACAGAAATAACCCAATAAATAACAAGATCAAAATAGATAGAAATGCTTCTTTATTATCAAACCCTTAGGGTAGGGCAACACAATACATTCACTCCTTAAGGAAGGAGAATACTCCACAAGCCATATGCCTGTTCATACAAGAATACTTCTCTTCATATCTC
>APFE031749447.1:911-16571 GCA_000404065.3 Pinus taeda
AATCAAAGAGCTGGAAAAGGAGCTCACCCTTGACAAAGTGGTGGGTGAGATCAGAAGAGTTTTGTGGACCCACATTGGTCAATCAATAACGGACCAATGGAAATATATTGAAACCATTCATGAGAAAATCGAGCTCATAGGTAAAGCACAAAGGGAAGTGCATAGAGCAAGGGCATCTCTAGGCAGTATGCCTGAGGTAGCCAACAGATTTATCAATGTGCTTAATAACAGGACAAGCCCTCAGCTGGCAGCAATTGGGATCACCAGCAGGACGGAGACTATCCAGCTAGTTAAGAGGGTCCTCACACTGAAAAGCCTGGTACAAACATTGGACAGAAGGAGCCAAGATATGCAAGCAGAGGTGAACAGGTTCATGGATAAGTTTGTTGCACTACAGGGCAGAGGTCTCCCCAGCTTACTCAACAGTGCAGGAAAACTTCTATCACATGAAGTTTATGCTAAGAGGGTGAACACATTTGCTACAAATCAGATCAGCCAAGGATCAAGCAGCTCCCAGGATACAGGGCCAGCATCTGGGCAAAGTCTCTATGATATAATAGAGAATCTGTTCTTTATTATGAATGAGATTAACCATCTATTTGAAACGCCTCCAAATTTCTACAAATACACAGAGGCAGATGAGACCATGGATGCAATTTTGAGGCATCAATTGCCTACGCAGGATTGGTGGGCCTCCATGATACAATTGTTATTATAAACAAGAGGCTTCATCTGAAATTTGCTATCAAAACATATAAGTCATCACCTTCAGAAAGTGTGATACACATACTATGACAGAAAGGTGGAATGAGCCACCTCAGCATGAAGAGTCAGCCACCAAGGATAGCAACGACAGCTACAGGTAGCAGGGCCGAGAAAAATCTTCATCATGACATAGCATAAAGACACATCATTCACATCAATCAGCATTAAAGCAGAAACGCTCAACCGACTCAGCCTCCTCCAAAGGTCAAAAAGAGGCCTGACAGCACTGAAGACCATTTATTTTACATTTATAGTAATAATAACTTTCTTATCTGATATTTGTAAAGTTGGTGAGCACAGTTAATGTATCAAATGACTCAGCAGTCAGATATTTTGTAAAACCTATTTGTATATATTCCCCCTCGCATGCACTTTGAAGGGGTTGGTGATTATTGTTTTTGCTTGTTTCTCTTATGAGGAACTGAGAACTCGGCTGTAACCTTCAGAAGGATGTGATTAATAAAGCTTGGAGTTTACAGGAACTGAGTCTTACTGGTGCTTGTTGTGATTGGAACCATTGAATGCTACGGGATTCTAGTGCTATGATTTGATATAATAAGTGTTTCTCTATCTCTGTTAATTTTTCTGTTATTTATTTTAACTCATTCCTCTCACATGTTGGTCTAAATCTAGGAAAGAAAGAAAAAGAATAGCTCAGGATTTGTCCATGGAGACACCCTGATCTCAATCTAATTTCACTATAAATGTTTTCATAGTTTTCAGCTGTTTAAATTGGAATTCTTGATTGCTCCAATAAGCTCTGAATACCTCACAGTCACTATTTGGTAATTCATTTATGCTACTAAGTAGGGATTGTCGTTCAAATTCATGTCACACTGTCGGTAACTCCATATCTCATTGTTTCACTCACCAAATTGGAAATTATATTAACCATAGCCATCTAGCCCTGCAATAAAACTTTCTCCATCACAGGCACTAGAACTATCTCATTTTTCTGACTCCATATGCCCAATGGATTAGCATCTTCTGAACTCCTCATGCCCTTTTTACAACAAAATTTCATCAACCAAAGTCTCAAACAGGAAACTGAAACTTTAAACTAGCCCAAAAAACTCACAAAGCATAGCTAAAACTTAAAGAGAGAGCCCTCTCTGATTATAGATAGGCTAGGATCTGTAATCCAAAGGTTGGTTAGTGGTTACCCCGGCCGTATTCCCTTGGGAGTCATAGGGAACAACCTGGGTGTTAACACTATTAACCACAGGAACGAGAAGAAGAGTGAGTAGATAATGAAATTGCACCCATTTGCACTGAGTGGCATGCCTATGATTTCCAATTTCAATTTATTTCCCTTGGGCGCATATGATGCATTGTTGGGAATGGATTGGTTAGCCCTTCATCGAACCAAGGTCAATTTTTATGAAAAATAAATTGAATGCATTGATGAGCCTAGAGAAAGAAGGGTGTTGCAAGTGAAAATAAAACCCATATCTGTAAGGTTTATTATGGTTATGAAAGCTAAGAGGAGTCGTCTAAAGGAATGCAAAATGTTTGTTGTTCAAATTGACAACAGTGTTGATGGCAATAGAAGCAACAATTTATTGGAGCACCCAATCTTCAAAAAATTTCAAGACGTGTCTCCATAGGATATTATTGGCTTATGTCCTCATAAAGAAGTAGGTTTATCCATTGAGCTTTTACCAGGGACAACACTGGTATCCAAATATCCATATTGAATCAGCACCCCAAAGTTGGTGGAGTTGAAGCTACAGTTCAAGAAAATACTAGAAAAAGGGTATATAAGAATGATTGTATCACCATGGGGAGCACCAATCTTATTTTTGAAAAACAAGGATGGTACACTTAGGTTGTGCGTAGACTACAGGAAGCTTAACAAAGACACTATCATGAATATATATCATTTTCCACAAATAGATGATTTGTTTGACCAATTGCGGGGAGTAGCAATCTTTTCGAAAATTGATTTAAAATATGGATATCACCATGTGTGTATTAAGGTGAAGAAATTTATAAGACATCATTTCAGATAAGATTTGGGAATTATGAATTTGTAGTTGTGCCCTTTGGGCTTACCAATGCACCTGCTACTTTTATGTGCCTTATGAACAATGTATGGCATCCTTACATGGATAGTTTTGTAGTAGTATTTGTTGAAGATATATTGGTTTTCTTAAAAACCAAGGGGGGGGCATGAAGAACACTTAACTGTGATGTTATAGTTGTTATGAGAGCACAAGTTATATGTAAAGATCGGCAAGTGTGAGTTCTTTTAGTCTCAAATTTAGTATTTGGGACACAATGTCTTAAAGGAGGGAGTGGTTATTGACCTAGGAAATATTAAATCCATCAGGAAGTGACCACCACCAAGAAATGTGGCTAAAATTATATCATTTATGGGGCCAAAAAGTTATTACAAGAGGTTCATTAATAATTTCTTCAATATTGGTTATCCAATCATAACATTGCAAAAGAAGGGGAATAAATTTGAATGGACAGTTGAATGTGTCGTAATATTTGAGAAGTTGAAGCATTTTCTTACTCAAGAACGAGTGTTAAGAATAACATACCCGAACAAGGACTTTGCACTTTGTACAAATTCCTACAAGGAGGGACTTGGTGTAGTCTTGATGCAAGAAGGCCAAGTGGTGTGCTATAAATCAAGAAAGCTAAATGAGAAAGAGCACAACTACGTGGCTCGCGATTTAGATTTGGTTGTCATCATTCATTCATTGAAGATGTGGATGCATTCTCTCCTTAGAAGTAAATTTTCCTTGATGATTGATCATGGAGGTTCGAAGCATTTATTTGATCAGCTTAAACTAAATGCCAGGTAAGCTATATGGCTAGCCACAATCTGTTTATTCAACTTTGAGATAAAATACAGTAATGGAAAAGAAAACTAAGTCATTGATGTACTCAGCAAGAGGGTGAAAATGAGCCATATAACAGCCATAAGTTCCTATGGGATTGATCCAAAGGAAATAATTGAAGTGGCTATTTAGCAAGATGACAGATATCAACAATTGAAGGAAAAGTTGCATCAAGATCTGGGGGGGTGAAGGTCAATCATTTCACTCCCTCTGAAGGTGGGTTGGTAATATTTAAAGACAGAATATGTGTGCCAAGAAAGGATGATTTGAGGAAACCCATATTGAAAGAGTTTAATCAGAAACCATATTTTGGTCGCCCAGGTTACCAAAAGATGCTAACTTCCATTAAGAAATTTTATTATTGCTTGGAATGAAGAAAGAGGTGGTTGATTTTATCTCTAAATGCATTCAATGTCAACTAGTAAAGGTTGAATGTAGACATCTAGCAATCTTACTTTAACCAATCCCCATTCTAGAATGGAAATGGGGGGTAATTTTATTGGATTTAATTACTTTTCCAAGGGAAACCAAGAAAAATAATTTCATCATGTAGTGGTTGACAAGTTGGGAAAAGTGGCTCACTTCGTGGTTGTAAAACATACTTATACAGCAAGTGAGGTGGCTCAAATTTTCATAAAAGAACTCATGAGATTGCATGGAGTACTCAATCCCAGTTAGTCTTGGAAAGAGGCATTCCAAGACTAATTGAGTTGATAACACTTGTGTAGCCTAGGGCTGAGAAAAAAGGTGTAGTGCCACTGAGGGGTATCTTAGAGTAGTAACACAACTGATAAGTCCCCCTGATTAATTTCATCTTTATCTTGAAATAGAACTAAGACTCTTTGTGTTGCGTGAGAACCCCTTGCATTGGTTCTTATTGGGTTAAATCCATGTTAGGTGTAACAGTCAGGAACTATTGACAACACCTAAGAAAAAAGGTTATGCTCACTATATATGAGTGATGGTTAAGAGATATTGTCTAAGCTGCCTCCTCAAGATCAAAAATATGGCATGGGGGTGATTGGATGCAAGAAATATTGCAATGCAAGAAAATCTAAGGTTGGGTGGAGAGTTGAAGTCCCAACCTTAGTTTCCAAAAATATGTATCAGATAAGTATTTACTTTTGTTCTTTTGCATTTGAATATTATGCATATGTCTATTGTGCTGATTTAATGCTTTTGTTAAAGTTAAGGAAAGTGATTTCTTGTATGAATATGGAAAGTTGATTCCTATGTAATTCTTGAGGAATGATTGATTCTTGTATTTTCTTTATGAGCTTGAGTATTATTAATCTCTAATCTTATGCGATATGTGAATCTTTATGTTAATATGAGCCTAAAATCGGTTTATATTTCTTGAGTTTAAAAGAGATTGGTGAATATTTGTTAATAGCTAAATTATTTCATTAAAGTTATTTGCATAACCGGCCTTAGTATATAATCATAAAGCTCAGGAAAGATAGTGATCTGAAATTGGATTAGGTGATTTCTTCCTCTTTTCCAAAATCAAACAAAACAAAAATTAGGACCGTGTCGATGCTATCCAAGGTTAAAATGGGTCTTGAAACAACAATTTTTTCCAATGTCTCTTCAAATCATGAATTAGTATTCATATGTAACTTAACATAATGAACATAACAGCACATAATCCATGTAGGCACAATGAAGAGCAAAATAAAAGGTTTTTTGATGGAGCTCACCCCTCCTGGGCTACATCTTCAGGCATGTCAACATGACTAGACCACTCATATATTCAGTATCAAATGACATGCATAAACATTTGTTGCAGGTAAATGTGTGGCTATTACCCCTACAAGGTAATGTTCTCCAACAAAGAAATCTCAAAAACAGCAACAACTCAAACCATCTCCTACAAAGATGACATACTTCAACTAAAAGGAGCTAAAAAGAGCTTGTGAACACTTCAATTCCACATTGAAACACGTAAACAAAACTTCATGTTGAGAGAAGTTAAACCTGAGTTGAACCCTACAAGGTACAGCTATTGCAATAGACTTTTGAAGGTGATAATAACCCTACAAGGTATTCTCTATTCCCAAATACCTTCTAGAACTACTTCCAAACCCTTACTGATCCATACACCTTTAGTCTCAAACCTGGAAAAATACTCTATAGATGTGCTCAAATCAGAAATTAGAGGTTACCAATGGATTCAAAACATCCAAAAACCCCTAAGTGGACTCTTTTTTAGCTCAATTTGGTCAAAGACTCAAAAAGATATGAGCTCCTAAGCTCTCCCATGAACTTGACTCGTATCCATCCTACAAATTCGACCTTCTGTCAAATTGTCCTACAAATCCACCGCGAAAATCACTATCAGAGTGACAATTTAGCTACCCACTGGTGCATTCTGTTGGATAGTTAATTCAGCCTTGGACCCCTTAATCCAAAAAACAAGGCCACATGGGCCACATAGGGCTGAGGGTTGGCCCTTAATGACCGCCCCCACTAGTTAAGCCCTTAATACTTGAGACATGGTCATGTGGTGCCCCACAGGACCGAGGGTTGGGCCAATGCCCCGCCCTAACCATTGGATCCCCTGTTTTGCTTGTGTGTTTTCCTCTAGTGGCATACGACCCCGTGGCTAGCCCCCACTTTGTAGCACCTCCACCTAGTGCCCAAAATCCGCGTTGTGATCACGTGAAAGGCCATATGGCCTGGGTTGGGTCCTAGCCTTCATGCCCTCCATTGAGCCCTTCGCTATGGTCCCATACAACACGCCATGACCTGAGTTCGGACTAAACCACTATCCCTTTAAATTTTGGCACTTTGGTTACATGTGGTGGTCTGGTGGTTGATGTTGAGGGTGTTGGAACATTGGGTCGAGGCTAAGCCCGAGCCCTTGGCTCCACTCCCTGCGGTCTCATGGGCATGGGGTGACTAGGAGAAAGGGCTTAGGCCCAGCCTCATTCCCAAATAACAAAACACATAAACTTTAAATAGAAAAGCATCACTATGTATAACAAGAAACACCTTGCACCCTAGTGGTAAGGCATTGTGCTGTGAACTTGGAGGTCATGAGTTCGATTCCTGTGGATTCCAGTTTAGCCATGAACCAAAATTTTCCACCAGTACCAGGATGCCACGTGGCATCCTCCCATTGGGCCATGTGGCTTCCATTCATAGGTCCACTTCACAATTGCAACCACTAATCAAATGTGTCTAAAAATAAACGAACCAAAACCTTCCAAGTGTCATCCTGTCATTGGGTTATACTCTACACAATCACCCTGTTGACTTAGCAGTACGGAATCCAAGTCAATTCCCCTACACAGAGTTTAGTTTTTTTTTCCAAACGGTCAGCACGTGATAACTTGACCATACCATGTCGAATTCAGGTGAAACAAACATTCTTGGATTCTGAATGACAAGCACTTCGAATTGGCATTGGTTTCAATAATTTTTGGACACTTTAATTTTTGAGCTTAAAATTAATAACATGATCACACCTTCCCACTCTGAACTTTTGGACTCCAAAATTTTACTTCCCTAATCAATATAAATAGGTTGGAACTCAAAAACACCCAAAAACTCAATCCAAAATTCAAAATTTTCAATTGGTTCCCTTCAAGCCCCAATCAAGTCACTTCACTTATCATCTTCATGAAGACTCGTTGTCATGTTAATAATTAAGCCATGATTCTTATCGTTGTTGCAGGAACAAAATATTGATGAGTGGAATCTGAACATTCTCTTTACTCTCATATTTTCATGGCTTCAAAAACACTTCATCTTGAAGTTTAAACTGTTGAAGACAAACTTGACTCCAACTTGGAAATCATAGACAACATACATTTGCTTTAACATCTTCAAGTTGAATTTGTACATGAAAAGTACACTGCTACAAAAATTTTCAGGATATGATTGGCCTTGTTCACAAAACATAGTCATCTTATACAATCTTAACAACAAAATTCTATCCACACAAGTTTCAAATTCAATACTTGTATCAGTGAACATATGACAAACTTGTAGACAACTTTGAATGACAATCTTGTACATCCACAAAAGTCCTTAAACATGTGGACTATAATGAGACAATACATACATCAATGAAAAACATATACTTTTTGAACATAGTGACAATGATTGTTCACTTTGAAAAAGTACCTAAACAAGTAATGACAACAAGTATTTACAAAATTTACAAAACAACTTTTACAATAAGTCTATCCAAAAAACTTTGCCTCTCCTAGGCTTATGGGTTCTCTTCTTGCATCATATTTGTCTTGAAGGTCACTTAGGATCGTTGAGAGTCCTATTTTTCACCTTTTGTTTCCCTTGCATTATATAGCATAATATCTTTACCTTTATTTGAACAAAGCTATGGATGTAGCTCCTAACATTGTTCAGTGTCATGTCCATGCACCTTGCAATGAGTACAGGATAACTTCCTCTTGTTTGTTGACATAGAAGTTCTCTCATGCAAAATAGAGTCATTATGCTTTATGCCTAAAATTTGGTTCATTCTTTTAACCATTATCATGTGTTGCTCAAATACAGCCATGCAATGGTCAAGTGCATCACAAAATGTACAAGGGTACTTATTCCACAAGTATTCAAATTTTTCATGGATTGGAAAACATTATTGAGAGTTATAGATGTCTCTAAAGTTGCAGCTTTGATGGTTATCAAAAGGTTGTGACATCTCATTCTTAGATTATTGATGTACCTCAATCCATTTGTAGCATTCTCCTAACTCCCTTCGACCATATCCCAATGCCATACACTTTGGTCTCTCTTCAACCATAATTGGATTGGTAATAACTTGGTCATTTATGTGAATATCCGCACCTTCATATCCTATCTTGGAAAGAAACTTCATACATCTACCTTTGGTATGTTTCTCAAACACTGCAAAAGAGATTGTATGCATATAAATGGAAGGAGCGGTACTTGAGATGCTAATTACCTCCTTAAACTTGTCATTCATCTTTTCATCTTTTGATGATAACGATGATGGCCAACTTGTAGCTGACTCTAGCCACCCATTCTTATCCACTGGCATATGGTGTGCTTCTTGAAGATGTTTTCAAAATGCACATCCAACATCTTCTGCATATGGTCCAAAACCACTATTTGAACCATGACCACATATTGGCTTCATTCTAGAGGTTTATCTTGTTGGTACATGAGTAGAACTTTATGCAACTTGCTCAGCAAGCACTCGCTGCAAAAAAAAGCCGTGTTTTTTCTCCTTTTAAGCTATCTCTAACATCCTTCTCAATTCTATGTTCTCCATTTGAAGAGCCAAATTCTGCTCTTCTAGTTCTTGAAAACTCTTTTTGTTGCGCATGCTTGCAACTTGGTCAACTAGTGCTCTGATACCTAATTGATCTGAAATTGGATTAAGTGATTTCTTCCTCTTTTCCAAAATCCAAAAAAAATAAAATTAGGACCGTGTTAACACTTTACAAGGTTAAAATTGGTCTTGAAACAACAGTTTTTCCCATGTCTCTTCAAATCATGAATTAGTCTTCATATGTAACTAAACATAATGAACATAATAGTACACAATCCATGCAGGCATAATGAAGAGAAAAACAAAAGTTTTTTGATGGAGTTCACCCCTCCTGGGCTACATCTCTGAGCCTGTCAACATGACTAGAACGCTCATATATTCAGTATCAAATGAATTACATAAACGTTTGTTGCAGGTAAATATGTGGCTATTACCCCTACAAGGTAATGTTTTACTACAAAGAAATCTCAAAAACAGGAGCAACTCAAAGCATCTCCTACAAAGATGAGACAATTCAACTGAAATGAGCTAAAAAGAGCATGTGAACACTTCAATTCCACATAGAAGCACATAAATAAAACTTCATGTTGAGAGAAGTTAAACCTGATATAAACCCTGCAAGTTACATTTGTTTCAGTGGACTTCTGAAGGTGAGAATACCCTACAAGGTCTTCTCCATGCCCAAATACCTTCTAGAACTTCTTCCAAACCCTGACTGATCCATACACCTTTAGTCTCAAACCTGCCAAACTACTTTGTATATGTACTCAAATTAGAAATTAGAGGTTACCAATGGATTCAAAATATCCAAAAACCACTAAGTGGACTCGTTTTTAGCTCAATTTGATCAAAAACTCAAAAATATATGAGCTCCTAAGCTCTCCCATGAACTTGATTGTTATCCATCCTACAAATTCGACCTTCTGTCAAACTATCCTACAAATCTGCCCTTAAAATCACTAACAGAGCGACAATTTTGCTACCTACCAGTGCATTATATTGGATATTTAATTTAGCCTCGAACCCCTTAATCCTAAAACAAGGCCGCATAGGGGTGAGGGTTGCGCCTTAACGACCACCCCCACTAGTTAAACCCTTAATACTCAGGACATGGTCATGTGGTGCCCCACGGGACCGAGGGTCAGTCCAACTTTGTAGCACCCTCACCTACCACCCAAACTTCGCGTTGTGGTCACGTGAAAGTCCATATGGCTTGGGTTGGGGCATAGCCTTTACACCCTCTGTCAATCCCTTCACTATGGTCCCATGCAACGCGCCCAATTGTTTAGTCAATTTAGTATGTCTTAAATTGCTACATTAATTATCAATCCGGGAGTCGTAAACTGATGAAGTGCGGCGCACAGTATGTGCAAGACAACCTCTTTCTTACTTTTATTGTTTTCAGTTTTTATCTTGTTTTGGGATTTTGTTCTTGTTGATCTCCTAAAGTGTCTAATGCAAATGAAAATCCTATTCTAAGGTCTTAAGAATACTTTTAAAGGTCAAGTATGGATGTAGATTTCAAGACAAGGTTTATGTCCCTTATGGTAACTTCCAAAACTTGGCACTTCAAAAGATCTCAAAACATGCTATTGATAAAATCAGTACTTGAAAAAGTGTAAATATGCAGCTACTTAAATCAAACAAAAGATGAAGTGTTGATCATGAAGTTATTGTCTCCGTTGTCCATCTAATTACAGAAATAAAATTTAAACTACTACACTCAAAACCAAAAATTGCAGACTAATGAAAGAAAAATCAAATTACTTCACTTATAATCTGATAGCTCACCAATTAACTTCTCGGGTTAAGCCAAGACACCGAAGATAACGTCAAATAACATGAAGAATTGATATCTAAATTACCTACTTTTATATTAATGAAAGCAAAATCAAATTACTTCACTTATAATCCAATAGCTCGCCAATTAACTTCTCGGGTTAAGCCATGGCACCAGAGATAATGTCAAATAACATGAAGAATTGATATCTAAACCAGCTAATACAATCAAACAAATCTCACTAGAATCAAAGAATAACAACTGAAATTTAAAAGCTAAAAAGTTCAGCAGAGAAGAAAATCTCAAATCACTACTTGATGCAAAGATTATATTAAAAGGCTCGAGCTCAACCTATCCTGAAATCACTCATCAGTATTAGTGGAAAATATAACAATGCTGCAAAATCATGTACAGGAATAAAAACGATTAATACCATAAACGAATTATGAGAAATGTGCAGTGGAAATAAGAGAAACATGCATGGAAACTATACAAAAATGAAAAACAAAACCTCAGCCAGTAGGGACCCTCTGCACAGCCTTTGGTTAATGCACTGTCACCTCAAAATCATGCTTTAAACAGTCATAAGAAACTGAGTTTTTTGTATTGCAAAACAGAGAATATGTATTCTCGTTACAACAACAAGACTAACGCTACACCAACATCATCAAAGCTAACATCAAGACTAACTACTTGCATTTACAAACGCTTTATTTGTAGAGGAAAATAGATAATTGTTGTTTGGAGAAAAATCTTCAGCAAAGGACACGTAAATAGGACAGAACCCGTGAGTTTAGCTTCTTGGTTGCCATAAACATTAAATCTATGAAAGGTGGGTGTTAGATTGCGTCATGGAGACAGCCTGCAGCTGGAAAAAGTGGATCCATGAACTCAGGAACGATCTCGGACTTATTTCACATGCTAGAACAGAGACCTAATGGACGTAGGACTCTTTGTCAACCGTCCTTTGACCGATTCCTTTCTTTATGAATTCGGCTAAACAAATAGGACCTTGTCCATGTGTAAAACATTTTTGAGCTACCCACGTGCCTCTTTTCCATTGCCAACGCC
Source organism: Pinus taeda (assembly GCA_000404065.3). Taxonomy (NCBI): domain Eukaryota; kingdom Viridiplantae; phylum Streptophyta; class Pinopsida; order Pinales; family Pinaceae; genus Pinus; species Pinus taeda. Next base: position 12,643 of record APFE031749447.1, read on the forward strand.
TGTATCCTATAGAACAATGAAAATAGTTGTGGAATTGCAAGTCAGTTGCAGAAAGTGCCTACATTTTGTAGCTAATGAACAAAATCTAAATCAAATAGCACACACAAGGATATAGTTTGAAAACCACTTAAATGCACTCCTAGAATCAATATTTAACAATCTTTAATAGCTTATGGGGCACTGATGTGGAAAAATGGAAAAGAAATGGTTTAGAAAAGTATGTAGAATAGAGGTAGTTTTGGGGCTCAACATACCCCCACTATGAAGATGTCGCATGTCCTCATGCAACCAAAACTGTGGCTATCCTTCCTTCAATTCATCTACTATGAGACTTCTACTAATACATCTGACCTTTTCTTCTTCTTCCTTGGTGTCACTATCATCCTGAGCTTCATCATCAAAAACCTGTATTTGAGGTTGATAAGGGCTCTACTCAACCTCCTATTCTTCTTCTTCAATTTCCTATTTTTCTTGTGCCACAATCCAAGATGCAACATGGTGTTGTCATGGATAATTTTATCCAACTTGCTCTGCTCTTTCAATGTCTCATTCTCCCTTTTGATATGTCTATTTAGGACTTATAGTTCAAAGACTTCTTATTTTAATGATTGGATCAGAGTGTTCTGAGTTGTACCAGGCTAAGTAGATGAAGTTCCCTGTTCTGTTGTAGTCTTTTCCAATGATTCAATAAAATCATACATTTGTTGCTGAGTTTGATCAATTTCCGGTGTGGTCTTTCTTGGATTGATTTCAAAATCTGGTTGAGGAAATGGAGAATGTTGTGGACTATGGTCAGGAGGAGTAATCTGTGGTGACTGTTCTGGTAATCTCTGGTGATTGTTCTGGTGTTTCCCCTCCTATATCTATGAAGTGGGCTCCTTTGGTTTGCACTTTCTTCAATTTTCCTTTAAGTCTTGAGCTCCTTCTTAAATTTTGTGAGCTGGTATCTCCCTTTTCTAAACTCTATTTTTCTTTTCCTTTTCCTTTTTCTTTAGCTAAATGCTCCTTGAGATAAACTAGTCTCTCAGAAAGTACATGTTCCTCTTCTGAAGCAGGTTCTGGGGTTTGATAAACATCTTCAACATTTCTTTTCCCCTTCTGTTTCACTTGTTTTCTGATCTCAATCAAGGTTTCAGACATCATTTCTTCCTTACTGGTTTCTCTAGTGATACTAGTAGGAGTATTTTGGGTTTCTACATTTGTTCTTTTTCTCCTACTTTTTCTTTTTGAGCTTCCCTTAGGTGTTTCAGGTGGGTCCTGGAAGAAATTTCTAATTAAAAATTGTTCCCATGTGTCCTTTCTTTCCTTCAAATAATTTTCAACCAGAATTTTAACAAGGTCGTGATGATAAAGATGAGGCTCCACGTCATCTAGATTTTTTTGTATAGTGGTGGACATCTTTTTCAAGCTACTTAACAAGAAATAAGCCATATTGATGGTTTGACTCTCTAGAAAAATCATTAATAACCTTATATGGTACATGTACATAGACCCATACCTTCCTTCACACGTAATGAATTTTTGGATTATCAACAGCAGACTGGTCCATTTTTCCTTTAGGGCTGAAACAGGAATTCCACGTTTAAAAATGGATATATCCATACCTGGGTTATGAAAAATGATCCTCTAGGCCTTTTCATCGAAATCTTTATTTTTGAACCATCGTTCTCCTTCCTGTGGGAGTTCTGTTGTTGCTGCAATGGATGCCTCTGTCACCGAGAATTTGATATCCCCAATCTCGACTTCCACACCGTTGAAGGACCTTGAAAATGTCTTCGTGACTTCTTTATTATAACCCTTGAACTTCTAAATAAATTGCAGCCGCCTTACTTTTCTTAACGTGCTCATTAGCTATAGATAGCCCTCCATAAATTTGGCTCCATCTGGCTCTGTTCTTACCAGAAGACCCATTCCTCCTCTTTTCGTCGAAAATACCTCTGTAAGTGAAGGTTTCACGGAGGCAGGACAGTGATATGAGTGGAGAATGGAAGAAGGACTATGGAGAAAACTAGTGGTTATAATGTAGGAAGAATACGGAGCATGCAATGAGAACAGGTTCACGGAACAGAGGCCTGTGTAAACAAACCCTAAACAGGAAATCGTAAACTCAGTGTGAGAGTATGGAGACAGCGTGAGACTAGCAGAATTTTGAAATAAAAGGCTACGAAATAGACGTTGGCAAATTCATAAAATGACTGCGGATTGGTGCGTCAGAGGAGGAGAGTCGTGGTCAATTGGCTTACATCTTCATGATTAACCGGTTCAACATGTGTTATGCGAATGTGCAACGGAGTATGAGTTAAATTCGGAAGAGGATTATGAGGCTGTTGGAATTTGATGCAAAGGTCATGGTGAAGTTATGCAGAGGTCATGGAGGAGTTAAGGCAACTATCAAATCAATCATTACACATTATGGAGTTTTTGATTTTACAACTATACAGATTATGTGTTTAAAATGCTATTTGAAATTGATTTTTCTCATACCTTAGAATCTTACCACTTCCGTTCCCTAACTTTTGAATGGTTGTCTCTTGTAGGTGGCTTTTGAGGTGCTGACATCTTCAAAAGATTTTCCTCTTCCATACCTACATCTGACTATCATCATTATTTGGCTAATTACCTGGTTGTCACTGCAGAGTAGCAGAGGATTAGCTTCGGAATCAACAATTAGCTGCAGAATCAGTATTCAGCTACGGAATCAGAATTCGGCTACGGAAACTAACATAGTGAATAACACATGACTTGGTGAAATGAATGAAGATGGATGGAAATGACAGATCACTGAATGAATGATATATAGAAATCTGAACATGAAAGAAATTCTTATTGGTGGAATGTGGTGACGAGATGGAATAAAATGTAATGAAATGAATGACATGAAATGAAACAACTATGAGTGAAATGAGAGAGATTTTTTTGGAAAATATAGTGTGTTAGAAGCTTCTGATTTTCGCCCCATATTTTCTGTATAAGGCTACCAATCAATGATTGGTTTTTCATGGCTTCATATTTATATATATTATATAATATATTATATATATATATATATAATATATATATTGTATTATAATATATATATATATATATCATATATATATATATATTATATATTATAATATGATGAAAAGAACAAAGACTAGGCTGGTGGAGAAGAAGGATTCTTCTTCACAAGCCTCATTGCAGAATTATCCTAAAAGATTTTGATAAACTCCTCCTTTGAGAGTGGCTTATGATAGATATTCAATCTGGTGACCATTCACAATGAGAGGAGTTTGATACTCATCAATTGTTTTGATTCTTACAGCTCCATTGCTAAAAAAAAATTCAATCTCATATGGCCCAAGCCAATGAGTCTGAAATTTACCTTGAAAATATTTGAACTTGGAACCAAATAGCAATGCCCAATCTCCTTGAAAAAAAAATTCCTTGATGTACTTATCATGCCATTTAGCTCTTTGATGTTGAACTAGATCAGTTCTTTGAATTGCTTCTTGTCTGATCTCATCTAGCTCATTCAACTGCTCCATTCTGTGCTTTTGGGCTTCTGATAGATTCATTCCCAATTGAACTGCCATCTTGAAGGTCTTAATTTGGAACTCAATGGGGAGTAGAACTTCCTTCCCATAAACAAGTTCATAGGGAGAATGTCCTGTTGTGCTCCTCCATGTGGTTCTATAGGCCCATAAGGCTTCAGGAAGCCTTTCTGCCCAATCTCTTATGTGTAGATGAACAGTCTTGGTAATGATGCCTTCAATTACTTTGTTTGTGGACTCCACCTGACCATTTGCTTGCATATGGTAAGGAGTGGATTTTCTGTGCTTGACCTTGTACTCTTCCATCAGCTTCTCCATCAGTTTGGATGTGAATTGACCTCCCTAATCTGTCACAATTTCTCTTGGAACACCAAAGCGAGTAAAAATATCCTCATA
>APFE031749449.1:0-14502 GCA_000404065.3 Pinus taeda
TGAACCATCAGATCACTTCATGTTTAGAACATATCGTGATTGTCAGATTGTAAATTACAAAAGTACATAGTAAAGAAACACATTTTATCTAACTCTACACTAGACCAAGTTATACTTAACTATTTCCTATGTGTCGGAATATCCTAACATCCCCCCTTAAGAACAACTTGGGATAGGATTGAAAGATGTACAAATATGACACAATAGGAGAAGGAATGAGGCATTAGAGCCTATCCCCCCTTAGTGACAACTTCCTGAACTCCAACCATAAATCGGAGTTTAGTAAACTTCGCCTCTGTAAGAGCCTTTGTAAAGATGTCTGCAACTTGATCATCTAAGCACTTCAAGAACATGGTCATGAATGAGCTTTCTGATGAAGTGCATGTGTAGTTCAATGTGGTTGTTGCGCTGATGTTGGACTAGATCTTTGCATAGTTGAATGGCAATTTGATTATCACACCAAAGGGTAGTCGGATGCTGCTACTGAAAGCCAAACTCTGACAGGATATGACGAAGCCACATGGCTTCCTTACTAGCTTCTATGATGCCACGATACTCTGCTTCTACTAAAGTAAGAGATATGGCACTTTGTTTCTTGCAAGCCCATGTAATAGGTCCAGAACCAAGAGTGAAGACATAACCGACAGTAGACTTTCAATCATCAGGGTCACCAGCTCAATCAGAATCAATGAAACCAACCGATAGAGGAGATGCTTCTGCACTGTAATGAATCCCAAACTGAACTGTACCTCAAACATAATGAAGTATTCTTTTCGCTGTTTTCCAATGACTTTCATGTGGGTTTTGCATAAACCAAGCAATAAGGCCAACAAGAAAGGAAAGGTCAGGACAAGTATGGGTCAGATACAAAAGTTTTCCTACCAGCTAATAGTATAAGGTAGCATCAACTTCAGGGGAAGTACAAGTGACTGGAAGTTTCTCTCCAGACTGAAAGGGAGAAGGGGTTGGCTTACAGTCTTCCATGTGAAAGTGGCGTAGAAGATCACAAGCATACTTGGACTAGGAAAGGGAAATACCTTCCTTAGATTGCAAGACTTGAAGACCAAGAAAATAATGCAAGTGTCCTAAGTTTGTCATTTCAAACTGCTTTTTAAGACTTCACATGGTTTATAAGATTGGGATCACTACCAGTAAGGATACGATCATCAAAATAAAGAACAATAATGATAAGAGACTTACCCACTTTCTTGGTGTAGACAGTATTGTCAAAATGACATCTAGAAAAGCCAGTATCTAAAAGAAAGCTATCCATTTTAGCATACCAAGCTCGAGGGGCTTGGTTGAGACCACAAGGGGATTTCTTAAGTCGACATACAAGGCTGGAGTTTGTTTGTATAAAGCCAGGAGGTTGTTCCATATAGATTTCTTCATGCAAAGTCCCCATGCAAAAGGCAGATTTAACATCCATATGATGGACTTCCCATTTGAAAGAGGCAGCAAGGGAAAGAACAAGGCGGATATAGTTCATTTTGGCAACAGGGGAGAAGGTTTCAGTATAGTCAATGCCTTCAACTTGTGAAAAACCCTTAGCAACAAGACGAGTTTTATGTTTATCAACTTTTCCATCTGGTCCAATCTTGGTTCTGTAAACTCATCTACATCTAACAAGTTCTATTCCCTTTGGAAGAGGAACAAGATACCATGTATCATTTGCCAATAACAAACGATATTCTTCATTCATAGTTGCATCCCAATCTGGATGTCCTAAAGCTTCTGCAAAGGTGTCAAGATCATAATTCGCTGAAGCTTGAGCCAGTAAAGAAGAGGCTCTATCGTACTTAAAACATGTACGTCACTGATCTGTAGGATCACCTGCAAGAGCACCTGTTGCATCCCCAGTAGCAGAGACCCATTTTGGAAGCTAAGGAGTTGAAGGAGGATTCTGAGAAGGTGGGAGAGGTTTGTCATCCTCGCTGTTATCATCTGAAGAAGAAATAGTTTCAGAAGTAGAAGGGATAGAGAGAGGTGGCACATCCCATCGAAATAGGCTCGTAGGCTGATATATTTTCAGCAAACTTTACATCTCTTCTAATGATAACATTTCTGGACTTAAGTAAAAGAAGTCTATATCCTTTGCATCTTTAGAATATCCAACAAAAATACATTTTTCACTCTTAGGTTCTAAAGTTCTATGTTTCTCATTTGGAATATGCGCCCATGCTTCACTTCCAAAAACACGAAAGTGACTTACATCTGGTTTAATTGAGCTCCATGCTTCTTCTGGAGTGATATTTTTTAAAACCTTAGTAGGAGTGTGATTTACTATGTAATTTGCACAGTTAATTACTTTTGCCCAAAAATTAAGACTAAGTCCTTTAGATTGAAGCATACAATTAACCATTTCTTTTAAGGTGCGATTCTTCCTTTCAGCTACACCATTTTGTTGTGGAGTATATGGAACATTATGTTGCATTTAAATTCCATGCTCAGTGCAAAAGTTGATGAATTTGTTGTTAACATATTCTCCGCCATTTTCAAATCTTAGCTTAAGAATTTGATGTCCAGATTGTTTCTCAAGAAAGGCCTTAAAGGCCAAGAACATGTTAAATACTTCACTCTTGAGTTTTAAGAAGTATACCCAAGTGCGTCTGGAAAAATCATTGATGAAAGTTAAGAAATACTTGTAGCTAGAGAATAAAACCACTGGAAGTGAACCACATAAATCACTATGCACAAGTTGTAAAGGGGCTAAGGCGTGCCAAGATGCACGTTTTTTCAAAACTATTCCGATGATGTTTTCCGAGTACACATCTGGAACAAACACCTTCTCTGCAAGATACCATAGGAAGACCTGTCACCACATTTTCTTTACTTAGATTTTGAGAGGAACGATAATTTAAGTGACCAAATCGCTCATGCCAAAGTTTGCTCACTTCATCATTATGAACAACAAATACAGAGGGAAGAGTTGATGACCCAAAGTTGTTAAAACTTATACAACCTTGTAGAATCATCAGCGATGCCAGTAGCTAAAATCTGTATAGGATCTCTTAGGTCCTTAATTACAACATTATGAGGTGAAAATTCAACGATTTTACTTTCATTTGAATGAGTTATCTGAGATACAGATAGAAGGTTCCAGGATAAGCTTGGAACACAATACATCATTAGATTGACCATTGTCTAGGTGAAGAGTTCCAGTTCCTACAACACAAAGAGATCTATCATCCCCAACATATATATTTTTGGTGTAACAATCATTTAAAGAAGAAAACATGGCTTTGTTTTTGGCCATGCGATAAGAAGCTCCAGAATTAATGAGCCACTCATGAGAATGAGAAGAAGAAGATACATTTAGTGCATAACTAGGCCGAGATGCTTGACAACCAGATGTAGAAAGTGCTATTCCTGAAGATGAATTTGAAGTTGAGGAATGATCCAAATGGATGTTATGCTTCTTCATTGTTGCTTCCAAGGCTTCCATCTTCTTAAAGCATTTGGATTCTAAGTGATCATCTCGATTACAAAAGTTGCAATGTCTATCAGTCTTCTTCCCTTTGTTTTTATTTGCCTTATGATTTTGTTTAATTGATTTTTCATTTTGTTGAGACTGAAAGTGCTTAGGACCCTTGTTTGGTTTAGGACCATTCTTTTTAGGATACTGCTTCTTAGGATTCTTTGAACTTGGTTGCTGCTGGGCGGCTAACGCTTTCATAGAAGAGTTTCCAAGATTAAGAAGACCAAGATGTAAGAGTTTTTCTTGTTCTCTTATTAAAGAATCACAAAAGGCATCAAAAGAGGGGGACTTGTAGTCTTGTCCTTGAGAAATAAAGGCTTTTATAGTAGAATGGGAGGTGGAAACAAACACATAGTAGGCTGATCCCAACTTAGTAAGAATATAATAGATAAGGCTACCATTTTCTTTCTTAACTTTAACAACTTCCAAGAGAAGTCTAAGGGTTTTGAACTTGGACAAAAAATCTTCAATGGAAGAAAAATTATTGGGGTCCAACGTAAGCGACTCATTTTCGAGTTGATGGGCTCTAATTTCATTTTTAATTCCAAAGACTTTATTGAGCTATTTCATTGCTTCATCAGGGGTATCAAGTTCTGTGATATGGAATATAAGGTCTAGAGAAATCGACATCCCTATCAACCCACGTGCTTGATTTTGCCTATTTTTCCATTTGGCTGCTTTATCTTCATCTTTAGGTTTAGTTTCTTGGCCTGAGACTATTCTGTAAAGACCTTTACTTCTAAGTAAATCCACAATGTAGGACCACCGTTGGAAGTAGTTGGTGTTGTCAAGAATAACTTGGCATGGAATTTCCATTTTAATATAAACTGAAGCTGTAGATGCTGTAACTAATTGTTCCAATGAAAAGATTTTAAAAAATTAGGCCGATTCAAAAAACGGCTCTGAAAACGGCTTCCGGACGAAGAAGTTATGGCTTTTTGAAGAAAACTTGTTGAAGATGCCGACAAAGTGTGTGAATGTGCAGAAGTGAATGATAATGTTATATTTAACCCCCCCCTCTCATTTTCCACTAATTAACTCACTTAAAAAAAATCTATGTGACCCACTTTTATAAATAAGTGAAAGTCACTTTTACAATGATACTTTATGAGCTACCCACTAAATTGTAACTTAAATAAAAGATAAAGAGACTTTAGAATTATAAGTGACTCACTTTTTATAATGGGTGAGAACACTTTTACATAAAGTAACTTTAAAACATAAGTTAGATGTGCTTTTTGAAAAGTAACTCAACAAAAAGAAAGACTTGAACTCAAAACTTCTATTCTCATAAAGTAACTTTGGACCAAGTGAGTTAGTTTAAAAGGTTAGTAATTTTTGGAAAAGAGGAAGGGGTTTTTGTTTTTGTCACTGAAGCTTTGGGATGCGTGCGTACTTGAAAAGCCATTTTTTGCTTACAAAACAAAAAACCACACAACCCAACACAGACATACAAAAACACCAAACCTTATGGCTTGAAGTTAGCTTTCGCCAGAAACTAAATATTTTCCTCAATGTTTGTGATTTTCCGAGATCACACTAAGGTGCGACGGAAAAGAGCATATGCATGAGAAAAATCCTTCCTTTCTGTTTCTGATTTGCCCAGATCGCACAGAGTTGTGAGGTAAAGAGCATACACATAAATGAAAGGTATAGATCCGGTAAAAAAAACAGACAGATAAATAAACCGAAATAAACAGAAAGATAAATAACTAAAATTGCAAATAAACATTGTATATCTCCAGATCTTAAAAATGAGGTAGCTAGGGCTACCAGAAACCTTTTCGCGTGAAACGAAGGAGGTTCCTCACCGGAACAGATGCTCCTAACACAATATAGCAGTCCTCTCAGCCCGAAAGATGTCATAAACAATAGATCTAGGAAACAGTAGTCAAATGCAATTGTACTAGCTTCTGATTTGGATCACCAACGGATGCGGCCCTCAAATGGCTCCAATATCATGTAAGAATTTACAGGATAAGTTCCTCACATAGAACACCAAAGGACACCTCTCACAAAAAGATCACAGATCAATACACTAGTATTTTTGACATGGTTAAAACCCTCAAAGAGGGAAACAATCCATGACCTTAGCCAACGCAGCCATTTCAGGGAATTTATTAATTTAAAAGAAAAAAAAATTACATATGCTTCTCTCGTGAACCGTCATCCTACAAATGACACTCCATGCTCTTTAAATAGAGATCATGGATCAATCGGGTGTTAAGCCACGGATCAAGTGTAAGTAATACCAAGGAGAGAATGAACCGTTGGATCACTTTCTGTCTAGAACATATCGTGACCGTCGGATTGTAAGTTACAAAAGTACATAAAAGAGACACACTTTACCCAACTCTACACTAGACCAAGTTATATTTAACTATTTCCTATGTGTTGGAATATCCTAACGAATAAAGTAGAGGATGAAAAACGCTCTTGGAATGCCTGTCCTACATAGACTTTATATCCATTTTTCGTAACATTTGTAATAAGACCAATCTCCATAACTTAACCCATAAGAATTAAAAAGATCTTGGAAAATTTAAGTTTCAAGTTATTTGATCATAGAAAAAGCTTGATAAATTAAAGCAATCAATTTTACTTTATAGATCCATCAGACCAAAGTTGGTCTCAACAGACAGTATTCTTCGTAATCATCAATATTTTTAATGACTTAAAATGAGAAAATAAAGTTTATGGTTCTACATGCATGATCTATGGTGTATTCTTGTTTGATGTGTTTGATGTAGTTCTATTTTCAAATGTTCAAAAAAATTTACATCCTGTTTTGGCAGGGTTCATGTACCCATTTCAGAGACCTGTTTCCTTAATCAGTTTGTGGTTTTTGTTTATCCATTAGGTTAGGATCAATCTCTAAGCTTTTAATAATTCTAATTAACAAGTATTGTAATTTTCTAGTGTCTACCCCTTTCTCATGCCACACTCATCATTGAATAAAAAATTAAGTGCATGACTTTATATATATATATATATATACACACACACACACTGTCTCTAACATAGAGCAATTGCCTAAGCATAAAAACAATTAACTCGGAACAATTTTCCAGCTACTTTGAAGTTTGTAGAGCTCTTGGGGCTCCTCTTTCATCACATATACTTATCTGTGGAATGAACTAATTTACTTTAGATCAGCACTGTCAAACAAAATCTAAGTGCAACTAGAGTTTCTTAGGCATGTTCCATAAACTTTCTAATGAAGTTGATTTATGTTTTTCTAGTGAGGAGGTCTAACACTTCAAAGGTTGTCTAACATTGTGCAGAGAGCTAATTCCTGGGTCAAAACAACAGCATAATTTGAATACTAATTCCACGGGTGCTTCCAACGAGAAAGATTGGAGGGTAAAACATTTACTGAAACGATCTTATCTCAAATACTGGCTGAGGGGCATAGACATTACTGGGTTTAAAGCTAATACTCACACCCTTGAAGGTGATAGTAGTTCTGAGGCAAGCAAGCCTAAGGATGCCATGGACTTTGCCAGGTTCAACATTGTCTCTTCCACATTTTGACTATTTCATATTGTCTAAATCATTCATCAAACAATGCAATAAATAGATCACCAATACTCTAATTTCCATGCAGATTAAAGGTCGAAAATGCTTCACTTCAGGAAAGCATGGCAAACATGGAACATTTGACAACATCTATCCATCGACTTCGTCTAGCTCTTCTCAAAGTAAACTTTAATTTTTATTGTGGGTTAGATTGAGCTCAGTTTTCAGTTGCTTTGCTTTACTTGCTAACATTGGTTCTGTTTTAACATCCATTTATCATCATTATTCTCTAGGTAAAAGAAGATACAAGTTTTTCTGCCACTAGTGAAGGTGCTTTAGAAGTGATTAATGGTATAATCAATGAGGCTCGGCATATTAAGACAGCACTTGGTAGCTCCCTTCCTGTTAGTTGGTCAGCAGACAGCACTTCAGATCTACCCGATACTTCAGATTCAGAGATTGCACCTGACAGTGGCGATCACACAATTACTGGACTAGACAGTGTTTCAGCTGCTGGGATTGAGCTTGTAGAACTTTTGATCTTGGCTGCTGATCTACAGAAAATAGAGCTCATGCAGATGTCAAAACAAGCCTTGCTTCTTGAAAATGGCCCAGCCTAGACAAGTTCAAACCTTACTTAAAAAAAGTTTCTAGCATCCTCGGTGAGATGTTTGACATGTATCTTTGGTGTTTTCCTTGGATGGACAATGAATATTTTTCATGTTGGGTGACGAGAAATGCAGTCCAGATTTTGTTTTATAATCTACACTAACATCGTTAGAGGTTGTTATCCTGGGTACATCAAAGTTTACAAAGAGACAGCTTGGCATCTCTCTAGATGTAAGCTGATCAGCAAAGCGTGGAAAATATCAATATTAATTCCCGACCACATAATGTTATAGGTGGTGGTGGAGATGAAACTATCAAGATTCTTCTTTCCTTGTGTCTAACCTGTCCATCTTAGTGAAGTGGCAGGCAGGTAGAAATGACTAGAAGTAGTCTACTGAGAATGCTCAGTGGAAATTTCAAATTCCAGGCTTCATTGGTTTTTATTATATATGCCCACCGCATAAAAATAAGGAATATTTGTTTCTTTCATATGGCTTTGTAGTGGGTGGATTATTAAACATTTTTAATAAGATGCCTACTACTGTATCTACTATATTGTATACTTCCATGAAGAACTCTTGAATCTTACAGCTTCAGAAGCTAGATAAAGTTAAAAATTTTCAAGCAATTGCATAGATATACCAATGGTACGTAGATTAGTGTGAGCTTTATCTGTTGTCGCTTTTGAATGGTACTCAAAAATAAAATGAAATTATAATGATGTCCACTAAGGACCAAAATTGGTCAACTGGGACTAGAAAGTACAATTTAGTAATAGTAGCAAAATAGAGTCTTATGGCATGTCTTCTCTAGACAAAAAGGCAAATGACGTGATACAAACAATAACAAATAGAAGCAGGTTTAACTGAGAAGGGTAAACAGAGCGATATTGTTCACATAAACAATCACAAACACATGAATTTTTTTCCTAAAACTGGTAGATATCAAGGTTAACATTTTCCCAAGATGTCTACAAAGTAGTTGAATCCCTTGTGCGCATAATGCGTTGAAACAGGAGGCATGGCTGATTCTTATTTCTTTGGATTAGTGCACTAAATTCAGACGCAATATTTTCTTCTAGCAATGGCTCAACCCGTCGCCTCTTGGTGGGCTAACAGATATAGTAGTGTTTTTAGTTGGATTTTATCTTATGCATTCAACTTAATTTTTAATGCTTAAAATCCCTTCTTTTCAACCAACCATTGAGACAGACTATGGAAATTGGTTGTTGATGGAATCTTCACCACCTAGTGGTAGGCATGCTTGGTGCATTGGTCAAAGCCTCTCCCTCAACTGCGAGATGCTGGTTAAGTGCTCTTCCTATTGATAGGTAGGCTGAGATCTATCTCCCTATTGTAGAGAAACAAATGAAGAAATCTCGTACAGTTTACTGATAGGCCATTTCAGCCTCTCTACCTATCTCCGCTCAGGGGGGAACTTGAACTACATTTAATAACAGCCATTAGTTCCTTCTATTGTAGAGAAACAAATGAAGAAATCTCGTATAGTTTAGTGATAGGCCATTTCAGCCTCTCTACCTATCTCCGCTCAGGGGGGAACTTGAACTACATTTAATAACAGCCATTAGTTCCTTTTATGAAACATGATACCATAATTGCTGATTTACAGTTAGTCAATGAGGATCTGTTGAAATTTGATGACTTAAATGTTTTCTCCAATTTCAACCTAGTTTTAGTTTCACCTTATCACTCCCATTCAGTTAAATGCCTTTTCCCATAAACATAAATTCAACATATAGAATTTTGGACATGAAATTCTCAGATTAAAACACGAGACTGTCAACGCATGATGAAAATAAATATGGGCATACACAAACCAGCGACACACATAAAAATACACAGATTTTTGGTCAACTTAGACCCAAGCAAAACCCCTTCAATTTTCTCTAGGGAAAACTTGTTAGAGAGATCTTCAAATTTATTTATCTTTAAGTTTAGGAAATATACATTTGCAGACAAAACAAAACAACAAAATACAACTTATCTATTTAGCCCAAAACTCCTTGAAAATCGTGCCCACTTGGAGCTGAAAATGTGTACTGTACAGATACGACTGTATGGATTTCCGTACTGCTATACGAATCGTACGATTTTTTTTCAAAAAAGGAAAAAAAAAATATCAAAACTTTTCTCGAATGGTGTGCATCTCACAATAGTAAATGTTGTTCGCACTGTACTTTCTACAATCTTCTATGCCTTGATTTTCGTGCCCATCTTTTCCCAGAAATCACTCTTTCAGCGTGCTGCAACAAATTTCTCCTTCAGAACTTTTCTCCAGCTCTCATCCTCTTTTCTTCAATCTACTCATGAAGAATGAATGTCTTCTTTCTCTAATCTGATCATGAAGAATGAATGAAGTATCTCTTTTCTTTTCCCCTTTTTGTTTCCCTAAATGACTTTTGGGCAACCCTAAGATCTAATGGCTTAGATTCATTTAAATCAAATGGATGAGAATAAATGTGCATTTAATTATCACTTTCTATTTTTTAACTCACCCTTTAAATAAAGTACCCACATTGTACTTTATGTCTAAAGTTACTTTTCACTTTATAATTTAACAGTGACTTTACCACTTATAAAGTCACTTGCACTCTATAAAGTCATACTTAGAAAAATAATTATTTTGGACACTTTTCCCTAGGTAGAGACTAACCCATGGAAAACGACTTGTCCAAGGTACATTAAAATTCAACACCCCCTCTTATCGAGGAAATTGTTTCTCACCACATCCATTTTGTCCCTGAAATGGACATGTTGTCCTCTTGGCAAGGACTTCGTGAGAACATCGATCACTTGCTCATCTGTTGATATATACTCCAGCTTCATTGCCTATAGTCGAGACCATAATCAACAGTCCCCTACACGTAGCGAAGAATGTGCTTTGCAGCTACCTAGTGCACCCTCTTGGGCTCAACCATGAACTAGCTAAGTGTGTTCACTGCAAAGCATATATCTACCCTAGTGTTGACTAGATACATTAATCACCCAATAAGTTGCCTATACAATGTGGGATCCACCAAACTAGAATCTGAAGCATGAAGCTTCTTCTAGTTGGTGATCATAGGTGTAGACACAGGTCTACAATTTGCCATGTGAAATCTGCTCAACACATCCACAGCATACTGTCGCTACCCCAGAAAGATATGCCCCTCCTCTTGCCACACCTCAAGCCCCAAAAAGTAATGCATCAACCCAATGTCCTTCATCTTGAACTCCATAGCAAGATCCTCCTTGCAACCACTAATCAATCTCTTTGCCCTAGTAATGAACAAGTCATCAACATACAACACAAGAATGAGTGGATCATCCCCTACAACAATGTAGTATAGGTTCGAATCTGCATCACTCTTCATGAAACCCATCTGCTACAAGTAGTATCAATCCTCGAATACCAAGCTCTCGGGTCTTGCTTAAGTTTGTAGAGTGCTCGCCTCGACCGACATACATGGGTCTCCCGGCCAAGTACCTCATAGCCATGTGGCTGCTCAACATACACCTCCTCGTTTATAACTCTGTTCAGAAATGTTGTCTTCACATCCATCTGATGGATCTACCAACCCATTTTTGTAGTAATAGAAATAAGGACCGGATAGAAGTGTACCGAGCTACGGGAGCGAAGGTCTCATCATAGTCAACTCCTTTTATCTGTGAGAACCCTCTAGCCACAAATTTCGCCTTGGACTTCTCAATGCTGCCATCCGCAACATGTTTGATCTTGTAGAGCCACTTGGAAGTCAAAACTGACTTGCCCTCAGGCCTAGGCATCACTTCCCAGACATTGTTCTTAATGATAGAGGCATACTCCTCCACCATAGCCTCTCTCCATACCTCCTGGCTAGCAACCTCCTTATAGGTAATAGGCTCAGAGTCAACAATGTTGGTAGCCTTGGCTACATAACTGCAAAACCGCTCAGGTGGCTGAAGCGGAAAATTTTGATATCCAAAATATATATGAATAAAATATCTTATTAAAAATGATGAATAGATAGATGATGATTATTTACAATGGATTGCCTAGCTTATATACCGCCATGGGCACCCTTTGGGAAAGGGCATGATCTTATGATTGTGCCATTTCGTCTAATTAAAATTAAAATTAAATAGTAACTTAAAATTAACTAATTTTTTACATAACATTGTCTTCCTCTCGAAAGAATGCTTTGTCCTTAAAGCATATGTAACGACGGCTGTTGTTGACAAAATGCTTCATTCTCCCAAGAAGCATCTTCTTCGGGTAAGCCTTTCCATTTGATCAAATATTCCAAGATGATCAAGGTTCCACACTTTAAAAGATCTTGAATGACTCTCTCAATTTCCGATTTTTGGTGATGTGGATATCGGTATGGCTTTTTCATAGGTCGGTCTTGAAATACTTTTTCATGCTTCTAAATTAGATCTTGCATCTCTGGTGACTCTTCTCTGGTCATATTTGCAGATAACATTTCTAATTGATGACATTGTACTGCATAAGTAGGTGCTCTTCTTCGACTCAGCTTCATCATCTGAGATGATGATACAACTTGATTTTTTGGTGCTTGGAATCCATGTAGTTTGTACTTCTGACCTCCCCATTTGAATTTTATAAATTGTACTTGATGGTTGGCAGCATAAGTACCTAAAGTTCGTAGCCATTGGATGCCTAAGACTACATCTACTCCTCCAAATGGTATCGTGAAGAACGAAGACTCTAATTTAAAGTCTTGAATCTGCAAATTGACCTTATGGCATTTCCCCACCTTTTCAATCTTCTTACCGTTAGCTATCATCACTTTCATGTTTGGTAAAGGAAATAAAAAGATATTGAGTTTCTTGGCCACGGTTGCATCTAGAAAATGGTGTGTGCTTCCAGAGTCGATGAGAACCACTACGTTGTTCTTCTTTATGTGTCCTTTTAACTTTAAGGTTTGAGGTTGTGATATACCTGTCATGGCTGATAATGACACTTGCGGAGTACTTCCATCGTCTAATTCTGATGAGAATTCTAGAGCGTCTTCTGTTTCTTCTATATCATAATCTTCACTGTTTGAATCATTGGTTGCTTCACAATTATATAGGTTCTTTGGTTCTTTTCCTTTAGCACATCTATGTTTGGGGTCCCACTTCTCACCACAGTGTTTACATTTACCCTATTTTATCCTTTGCATGTCCACATTAGATTTTTCATCTTCACGACGATGTGGTGGAACGTATCTTGTATTATTGGAGTCCATATACTGAGGTATCTTTTGTCTTGAATATGTTTTTTCCACTTTTGACCAAAATATTGGTTCAGATTTCTTTTCGGCTGTTTTTGCTTTTCGTCTTGCTACTTCTATTGATGTAATATCATGCATCTCAAGTTCTACTTATAAATGGGATTTGAGTCCTGAAACGTATGATTCAATCAAACGAGATTTTGATAACCCAGGTACTCGTGTTACTAAGGTCTCCCATTCTTAAGTGTATTTGTCCACACTTCCTTTTTGTCGTAACTTGATGAGTTTTGAAAAGAACTCTTCTTCTCTTACACCTTGGAATCTTTTAAAAAATGCATCTTTAAATTTTCTCCAGCTAATGACGTGTGTCGTTTTTTTCCACCACATATATCAGTTATATGTTTCTCCTTCCATTTTCATAAATGCATGTTTGAGCTTTTCGTCATCGTCATTGATGTCATATATCTCAAAGTATTCTTCTGCTTTATTTACCCATGCAACATTGTTTTTTTCGTTTCCATCGAATTTAGGCATCTCGACTTTTGCCCTCCTCTGGTATGTGGCTAATGGTTGAGCAAAAAAGGGGTGTTGATTAATAAGGGTGTCCCAAAGTTGTTTGTTTGTAAGGGCGGTGTTACTTACTTCTTGGTGGGGTATCACTGATTTTTTTGGGGATTCAGCCTTTTCATGAGAATCTGTTGATTTTGTTGAATCTGATGAGAGGTGTTCTTGATTCTCTTCACTTTCTTTTAGTAGCTCTTCGGGTGTACAATTCGACTTTTTACACAGAAGTTTCAGCGTTGTTAAGACCTCTTTGATGTCTGCTTTTGTTTGGACATGTTGATTTTCCATCTTTATCTCTATTCGATTTGTCGTATCTTGAAGATTTTTTATTTTGTTCGCTTGCTCCCCAAGCTTGCTCTCGACTTCATTTAATCTTTTACTGACCTCGTCATGGTTGTTATTTATCTTATGCTCTACGTCGACCAATTTTTTTTGGAAATCCGCCATTGTCATTGTCGACAATCGAGCGGTTTGCGGGAACGTGTATTTATCTGTCAACTTAAGGGTTTTTTTTTGTTAAATTAAATTAAATTATTTATAATTTAATTTAATTAAGAATTTTTTTATTTTTTTTACCTTTTAAGCTTATTACTCCTTCAACTTATCGTTTATGACCTTTTTTTTTAAAAACCTCTCATTTTTTTATAAAATTTTATAATTATTATTTTTAATATATATAAATTTATAAATTATATATTATATAATTTTTATTTATATTATTATAAAATTATATTATATATAATTTTTTTAGACGTTTTTCCTTTTATATGTAACTATATAAGGCTTATATAGTATCCATTTTTATAATTATAATAATATTTCTTTTTCTCGGAAAATTTGGATGAGACGTGACTCTTGATACCGTCACAATCTTTAGATTTGAACGATTAAAATTATTTAGATCACACATTTTTTCTCCAATTTTATCAAAATATCTGTTACTTTTAAAATACCATGGGCTATTACCATGGGTAGTTTTCTAAAACCTCCTGTAAAGGTAATATTTACCTTTCACCTTTCACCTTTCACGTAAGAGCTTCTCCTCCACGTAAAAATTCTTAAATATACTTGAAAAGGTTCCCGCTTATCTTTATTATGCACTTTTTATCAATAATGT
>APFE031749454.1:0-27746 GCA_000404065.3 Pinus taeda
ACAGAGGCCTGAAGAACAAATAAAAGAGGTGAGAGAGGGCACCCCTACCTGAACCCTCTCGTCGTTTTGAAAAGGTCAGCAGCTATGCCATTAATTAATGGGGCAATCCAAGGCTCCGAGATGCAAGCTTGAATCCAATTGATAAAATTCTCACCAAATCCAAGTTTATGTAAGACTTTCAACATAAAATAATGTCTAACTCTGTCAAAAGCATTAGCTAGATCAATTTTGACAACCATAACTTTTTCGTTGCGACTCAAGCTTGAATGGATTGCCTCCTGGACCAGAATGAAGTTGTCCACAATCTGTCTACCTTGAGTGAGGCCTCCTTGGCTATCTGGAATGATTTTGGGGAGGATTGGCTTCAATCTGTTAGTGATGACTTTGGTGATCAATTTCTAACCTATATTAAAAAGTGAAATCAGATGAAACCTGTTGAAGGAGTTGGCTCCCTTCTCTTTGGGGATGAGAGCAAGAAAAGCAGAGTTCGTGCTTCCTCCGATTTTCTTGCAAACTTGGGATTTTAGAACCATTTTGGAAAGATCCTTTTCCACAATGGACTAGCAAATTTGGAGGAATCTGGCTGAGAATCCATCTGGTCCCAGGGATTTTTCTAGGTTCATGGTGAATAAGAAAGCCTTGACTTCATTCTTGGTGACTTTAGCTTCAAGGAGGTGGTTCATATCAGCAGAAATCACGGAAGGGATCCCGTCCAACATCTCTAAGTTTTGTTCCATAATTACCTCTTCGCTACACAGACTTTCAAAATGAAGAGAAGCTAATTTTTTTATGTTTGCATTATCCTTGTGAATGATGATACCATATTTGATTTCAGAGATGGAATTGGTACATTTCCTAGCCTGGGCTTGCTTTTGAAAGAAGGAAGAATTCTTGTCCCCTGCTTTGAGCCAAAGACTGCGAGACTTAAGTCTCCAGAATTCTTCCTCAGCTAGACATGCCTTATGATAATTTCTCTGACACAAAGCTTCTTTATCTAGGATCTCTTTTGTTATGTCAGTTGTTTTGGCTTGGAGCTGATGGAATTCCAGCATATGTTGGATTTTTTTCCTTTCGTTGGCTGAATTTGGGAGAGTTTTTCCCATATTTTCAAAGCCCTTTTCACTCTTCTAAGCATTTCTTCCCAAACAAAGAAGGGAAAGCCTTTGATCGGTTGCACCGAAGTGTCCTTAACTACTTGCATGAAGTCTATTTCCTTAGCCTAGAGTGGGCTAAATTTGAAAGGTATAGGTCTAAAGTCAACCTGAGACACAAGTTATAGCTTGATGGGTTTATGATCCAAAGTGTTGCATGGGAGAATACGCACTCTAGCCTCTAATCCAAGCAGGAGAAAAGAGCTTTGAAGTAAGAATCTATCCAATTTAAGAGCAATGTGGCTAGGACCAATTCTTTTATTAGTCCAAGTGTACTTACTGGAAATTGGCTTGATGTCCAGCAGATCCTAGTCCTAAATAAGATCCTCTGCCCATTCCCTTGCCAGATCTCGAACAACGCTGCCTCCTCTCTTGCCTGCTAAAAAGAGAGTGAGATTGAGATCTCCTGCTATGATGATATTCTTAAGATTAAATAGTTTTTCTTGGGTTCTTATGGAGTCCCAACAATCCTTTTTTTCCACAGTGTTCACAGGGGCATACACATTGAAGAGGCTAATTATTTCTTTTGAATCTATGTGCTACAATTTTAAGAGCAGCCAATGAGAATTGAGGGTTTCAGAGACGAATGTGAATTTGGTAGCATTCCAAAGAGAACCCAACCCTCTGGAAGCCCCTTGGGCTGAGATTTCTTTCGACTCACATTTGTTCCAGAGTTTCTTACTTGCCTGAACGAAGACAAAGCCTTCTAGTTTGGTCTCCTAAATGAGAATTATGTCAAGAGTTTCTGTTCTTATTAAACCTCTGATGGCTTCCTCTTTCATTCTACTCCCCACACCTCTATAGTTCTAGGAGACTATCTTCATCATTTGAATTTCTGATTGGCTCCTTTGGAGCGTTGGGGCTAGTTTCTCATCATCTTTGCTTTTAATGCTAGTACCTTCTCAAGGGTTGGCTGGCTGCCTTGAATCTTATCCTTGAAATTTTCCTTCTCTCCTTTTTCCCGATCTAATTTGCGGCCTCTTGTGGATCTCCTTATTGTTGCTTGAGATTCTCCTATTTCCCCCTCTTCCTCCAAGCACTCTGATTCATGCTCGTCTTCCACTTCTTCAACAGTGTTTCCTTTGGAGCTCCTAGCCATTGCCATTGCTGGAACACCACTTTCAGCCATTACCTCTATTGTTGGAACACCATTTCCAGCTTGCTCAACTCCATTTCCAGAACCTTTGGGGGTTCCTTTAAAGGGTGATTTTTGATTTTCTGGTTCCTGAGTTTCCTCTACTTCCAAGCTTAGAGAGGTGGGGGTTGCTAAGGGGGGCTTGAGTACCTTTTCCGATTGGACTGACCTGCTTTTGATTTTTCCTGGTGTGCTTGACCTGGTTCCAACCTTCTTCTTTCCCTTTATCTTGTTCCTCATTGGTTGGGCATCCTCTGGCGAAGTGGCCGTAAACATGACATTTTTCGGCATTTGAAAAGCACTGCTCATAATCCAGCTTCTGCGAATGGATCCAGTTTCCTACCTTGATTTTGATGGCTTCCAGGAGACCCACCTCTAGGTCTACTTCTACGCAGTTACGAGCACGTCATATTGATTTTTTTTGTTTTCCCTATCTATGAATTTCCCAAGGGCGTTTCCAATGTGTTTCAGCGAATCCTAGTTCCAATAATGGACAGGGAGATTAGGGAGTCTGAACCAAATAGGGAAAGCTTAGGGTACATCCACTGCAGGGTCGAAATCTGATGTCCATTTGTTGAGATACGAACCCTGGGGGCCCATGAAATACAGGCCATTCTGAAATATCTGATCCTTATCTTCCTTTGAGGAGAATTCGAAAAGGAAAAACCCTCTTCCTAAGAAGTATGAAGTGATGCTACCATTGATCAGATGAGCCCAATTCCTGTTTACCTACGACTCCATGGTCTTAGGAGAAGGCCAAAGACATGTGAACTGGCCCACGAGAGCCCACTCAGCTAAGGAGAGGGAAACTTGAATCGGGGTCTCTGGTGGTAGGGTGATTTCAGGAATGGCATCCAGCCTCTTGACAAACTTGGTAGCTTCTCTCTTCTTCTTATGTGGCAAACCGACCAAGAGCTGAGAGAAAGATTTGGCAGCTAAAGGTGGGCCTTCCTGGGGTGAGGTCGAGGCCTCCATGAGGGCGGGCCCAACTTAAACATCCTACCCAGTAGAGGTTGAGTGCTCGGAATCCGTAGAAAGACAACGGGGAATGCAGAGGAAAAGGCAGAGGGCCCAAAGCCTTGGGCCACAGAGCAGCAAGGACGCAGGCACCAAAACGTAGCTAGGGTTCTATGGACTCTAGCCAGGAATACTCCTCTATCGGAAATCACGCTGCCCTCCATTTTCATTCAAAGTGAAATATTGTATTAAACATAGGTTTGATCTAAAGTGGTCATTGTATTAAATATAAAGATTTGCCTTAAAATATTTTTGTCTCAAAATGCTTTTGTCTTAAATATAAAGTTTTGTCTTTAAATTTTTGTCTCAAACTAACTTTGTCTTAAATATAAAGTTTTGTCTCAAAATATTTTCGTCTTAAATTATTTTTGTCTTAAATATAAAGTTTTGTCTTAAAATATTTTTGTCTCAAACTACCTTTGTCTGAAAATATTTTTGCCTTAAACTATTTTTGTCTTAAATATAAAGTTTTGTCTTAAAATATTTTTGTCTCAACCTATTTTTGTCTTAAAGTCTATATTTAAGACAAATCAATTGATATTAATTTTTAATGTGAAATAACTAAAATAAAAAATGAGTTTTTGAGACAAAATATTTCTTTTGTCTTAAAAAAATGTCTCAAAAGTTACCTTGGTGTAGTAGTGTAAACATTTTACATTTTACCATGCCTTGGAACATGTGTGATTACATGCAATGAACATGAAGGCGTTAATGACATAGATATGGAAATAAGGAGAAGATGCATTCCCATTCAATGTGTTTATGACATATATCACCTATCCAAATTGAGGTTCCCAACATCTTCCATCCACTATTCTAAATTAAAAGTGGAGGAAACAAATTTTCAAGGTTTTATTATTATGGTATAAATACTTAGAATAGTTTAAAATATTGTAGCTAGAGTATCTCTATTTTCAAATTTTCTACTTCAACAAAAAAACTATCCATGACGGTGATTAATGTTGGATATATTGCAAAGGGTTAAATAGTGATTACATTAATGGAGATTATGGGGTAGGATTTCTAGATACTTAAAACAAAGTAAACTAAGATAATGATTGCAAACTTTCTAGTGAAATAGTAGTATGAAAACTAGAGTTTAGAAGTGCACGATGATTTCAAATCATGAATTTGTTGTTGCTGTGAAAAATACCCTCCAAAACTTTGCCTACACTTGAATTTTGGAGCTTACTATGGATCTTGTCATCGGTCATTTTGTAGCCACTTCTAACTTTGTTAG
The DNA here is from genome assembly GCA_000404065.3 of Pinus taeda. Classification (NCBI taxonomy): domain Eukaryota; kingdom Viridiplantae; phylum Streptophyta; class Pinopsida; order Pinales; family Pinaceae; genus Pinus; species Pinus taeda. The sequence continues at coordinate 4,544 of APFE031749454.1, forward strand.
GTCATGGGCTCCCTTTTGGATTGGAAGTGTCAAAGTCGATTTTTCACACATGCTCAACCTGTAATAATTGCATAAGCACATTCTTTTACACAAGCTTGAAAAAACATATCACGGTCCATCAAGACTATGCCTTTGGGATTTCCACTCCATGTCAACAATGAGTGCACACTAACATCGATAGTTTCTCACTTCTAGATGCGTTTGTACTCCTATTTTAGTGAATTTCGCAAAATTGTTGCTTGGCGCACCTTTGTTTTCGCCAGTGTTGTTTTCATCTTTTTAGTTGTCACTTTCACTTTCTTTCCCGTTAATTAGTTTCATTTTCATGTTATGTTCACCCTAGCATGTGTTTTGTTCACCATTGTTCACATATCAAAAGTGTCGTTCGCACTTTTATTTTTAAACTGAAAGTGTCCTCTTTTGGCATGGGAATTGTCACTTATCATGTAATGTGTAGTTTTTTTTTTGGTTTCAAGGGGAAATATTTGTGATAATGAGTCGATATTATCATTTAGACATGTTCCACACTCATTTCCAAATTTTTACACACTGTCGCACAAGTGTCGTCATTGTTGTTGCAAATTGTATCTTTTATTGCACACATGGAATGGGTTGTCACAATGCTTTTTAATTGATGAAAGTATGTTGTTCATGTGTTCTCAATGTTTCATGTTGTTTCTTCAATTGAAATAAATGTGTGATCATGTTCAAATATTTCTTTTATTCAACTTCCTCTCACTGATCCAACACTTAGTCAAAATTGGAAAAACTCATGGCAGGCCACATAGCCTCATCCAACCCTCCTAAATTGCACATTGTCTAGTCTTAGTCCTAAAATAGAAATGTTGTCTCTTGACACTGCACAATGCACAGTCTCTTCCTCCCACAATTGTGCATTTCACAAACTCAGTGCTCAAGACTAGACCCTAAGTCCTAGAATTGCGTTATCTTTCTCTCAAGCTAAGCCAACATTACAAATTTTGCAATCTCAGTCCTGAAGCCTCAATCTTGCACTCACGAATAGGACAACTGTGTAATCACTAGTTCTCCTATCATTCAAGTACTGTGCATTTTCAATTTCAGTGTTCAAGCATGTGCCTTGTCCTAAAAAACCATGCAATCATGCCCTCCAGTCATGCCTAAATTGCACATTACATAGTGTTGGGAATGGGATCCCCCAAGGATAATTTTGGGGCTAAAAGCCCATGTTTTGGGTCAAATTTTGTAATAAAGTTGTAAAGACTCCACATCTTGTGGTCGTGGGGCACAAAGGTGTCATGAGTCATAAAGGGTTGTTCGCCCTTACTTTTGTAAAGTAAATTTGGCAGTAAAAGATCTACCCATGATCCACGAACCATGGGATTGTGTAAAAAGAGCTAAGCTCTAAGTAGTTTTAGAGTAATGGGATAAGAGTCAAGTAGTCATAGCTCTAAAGTAAGAAGTCTAAGTTTTGGGTCATAGCATAGGTAGAGGATCTATAGCTGAGTGCGCAGAGGACTAGGGTGGAAGTTTGCAGTTCAGTGTGCGAATCCATGTAGCTATGTGCACAGGGAAGATAGAGTCTGTAGTCACTTGAAGATATCAGTAAAGATAAGTATTCTGTCAATTTTGTGTCTTTCTTCTGACTAATTCATATTGACATGTTATGTGCGAATTTCATTTGTAATGCTTATGTGATGCGCGAATGTATGTAATTACGTTGGTTAAGTGAATGCAGGTAAGAACATCTATTTACGCGGTGCTAACTATGATTACCTGATAAGATAAGTAAGATTCTTAAGATAACTTGATGATCTATGAAATACGCTTCCTTAGCAGCACGAAAGTATCTGAATCGAAGGTCAGGGCTACGCGAAAGCCAGGCATACCCATTCGTGGAGGTATCGAAGGGAGGAATAAGGGGTTATGAAGACAGAGCCTAGAACTAAACGACCTACATGAAAGTAGGAATACAAGGAATAAACCGACATCACCACCATCTCAGGGTGTGGAAACTTGGTTCCAGCGTCCCCCCATACTACTTCACGTGAGACTTTAGTCCGTGCTCTTCAAGCTGATCCGAAAGGGCCAGTAGTGTAGGGATTTGTTTGTCTAAATAACATTAAACCTGGGTCAGGCCCCCCTCAAACCAACACATAGTCTCATGCCTCAATCCCAACCCCTCAAGCCAACATTAAACCAGTGGTCCATTTTGAATCAGCGATTACGAACCTTAAAAAATAAGTTTAGCCGTCTGGTTTGAAAAAGAAAATACCCAACGGTCCAATTCAGAGAAAGCAAATGATTCAATTTCTTTAACTGATATCCACATAGAAAAGGGAAAAATATTAACTATTCTAACTAATTCAAAATATCAAAAGCTAACACACCCACCCATTTAGGCTCCTCAAAAAGTATTTTGATATATATAAGGTCAATTACATTTGAAAATTGAAAATGAAATCTCAAACTAGAAAGCAAACAAATATCCATTTTTCAACGAAAACATTTCTATATATCAAAACCAATTACATTTTAGAAACTAATTACATTTTAAAAAGTAAAAATCAAATCTCAAAATAAGTAGAAACAATGGTATAACCTAAAGAATCATGGGTCTAATATTCTTTAGAGAACGCATAAAAATAAAATGACTTATAAAATAGATATGTATGGATGAGAAACATGAATATAATACTTTATAGGGCATTCTATATAATCAAGATTTAAAAAAAAAATCATAAAGATTAATTAAATTACAATTTTATTTAATCCATGGGGCTTTGGATTGATGGTGAATGGGTGCACAATTAAGGCACTCCTTGAAACAGGTCGCTAGTTCAAATCCTCCATGGGTGCTTACCTACCAAAAAAAATAAAAATTACACCTTTGTTCTATATTATTATTAAATATAATAATAACTAACTTTACTAATAATCAAAATCTCAATTCAGAAGGCTATGGTCAACTCTCATCAATTGTCAGAATTTGCGGTCAACTATCAAAATCAAATTTGAAGTTCCAATTGCACAGAGATATATGTCCATGTGGTTGAAACCTTGCAATTGCACTCATGAAGCCGTGTGCCTACAGTTGCAATAAAAATTACACGGTAGCATCCCTATGACTGAGAACCAAAACCCTAATCACATGTGTGAGCTTGAACCCTACCATTTCAGATCTGTACAAACAAATCTTTGTGAAATACCTCATACCTATGAGAGCTAATCCAAAGAAAGGAGAACGATTGATAGGGTGTCCAAATTCCATTTGGGTCAACTTGACCTTTTTGTGCACATGGGGATTTCCACATTAAAATATATATTTCCTTAACCAAATTACCTCATACCTATGAGAGCTAATCCAAAGAAAGGAGAATGATTGATAGGGTGTCCCAATTCCATTTGGGTCAACTTGACCTTTTTGTGCACATGGGGATTTCCACATTAAAATATATATTTCCTTAACCAAATTAAATTCTTCCAAGGGCTAGTAGAGGTCTTCCTTAATGAGGAAAATTGGTAAAAGGAGGGAGTTTGTTGTTGAGATGTCAAAATTAACGTTCCCTCTCTGTTATGGAGAAATTACTGATTGCAACATATGTCCTATAAGAAATATCTCATCATTGTCAAATGTTCCCATTACGTATCTCGGCTCATCTCTACTCATGTGCTCATTTGTGCTCATCTATGATCATTTTCCCATTTATTCTTATGCCACTCTGCTCATAGGTTGAACATTCTTGAACCTAAAAGAAGAATAATTTGAAATTGGAGGGGAGTCCAAGCTACCACCCTCTATTCATCAGTGTGTGAAAATTTCACTACTAAAATCATATTGTAGCAACTAGAAATTAGTTTTCTAATTGTAAATTTGACAATTTATCTCCTACGAAATATACCAAATAATTCACACTGCAACCTTCACAAATAAACTTCGAAAGAAATTAGGATTGGAAACTGAGAAAATACTAGAACACACACATAAAAATTAACACATCTATATCGGGACAAATGTCACCAAAAAAACATAACTTTTGAAAATTGGTGCAGCAGTTGAGTGTTCTTATTATTATGCAACATTGAGAAATTATGATTACAATCTAGATGTTGAAAACTGGCAATCATGTATAGAAAATACTGTAAAATATGTCTTGAGGGAAATTACCCTCTCTCTAAGAAATCTCAACACTTCATTGCTACTAAAAAGCAAGTCGTCCAACAAGGCCTGTGTAGGATATGTGTCAATTTGAAGCTACCTACCACATGTTTTATCTTAATCGTATGCTAATGAAGCCATATTTCATGATGCTGATAGTGGAGAATGCTTCTCCAACTCTCTAGAATCACTTCATGACCTCTGGAACTGACGACGTCTTCCCCTTAGTAAAAATAAAATTTCCCTTTGAGGGTCTGTGTTTCCTATGTGTAGCCTCTTGTGAAAATGTCGACCTTTCTTTGTTGTGTACTACATCATATCTGGAAAACTTCCTTTGGCTTCATTGTCTCTGCCCCTCATTGTCTTTGCTTCCTTCTATGGCTTTCCAACAGTTGCTTCTACTCTCTCGCAATAGAACTTTATAATGAATTCAAACTCCACAAGTGTCTTGAGTGTGTTCTCCATATATCCATTGGCTTATTATTATAATCCTTTGTTGGGAAACCAACGACCAATATTAAAATTTAATGAAGTGCTGAGATTAATTCCTAGTTGACTCGTGTGAGTTTATAGATAATTCACACCTTATCTCAATTAAGTTTGATGAATTAACCACGTTTCCTGAAGTTTAGACTTAGGAAACATTAAAAAATAGGTCAATAATATAATTGAGACAATTTTAGGTGGAATTTCCAAAAATGATTTATGGATTATGGAGAACTCCTATATTCTAGCCTCTCCATAGATTCTTGATAATAGAACAACTTTGGTGCTACAAAAACTAACACTCCCTTTTAGTGATGAAGGTGTTAAAGTGTCATAGTGCTTTAACACCCTCTCTCTATATCACCTTCTTCCAAGCTATGGATGTTTGGCCACTATGAATGCCTTACACTCCCACTAACCACTTCGCAACTATGATGTTGCATATGTGCCATTGCAGACACTTCTTCCAACTCTACATATACAATACAACTCCCTCTCATTTTCTTTTTCTACAACTGTAACAACTGCAACTACGAAGCATCCAAAACACTGAATCATCTATGTTTGATGCATTTGTCTCTTGATTCCTACGTACTACGAGCATCTTCATTGTCTACTAAATAATCTACACTAATCCTTAATTTGCATTCTTCCACGTTGCACTACATTATGCTCCTCAGCACCTGTCTGCTACTAGTCTACAACTGTCATTTTGGAATTTGACTAGATCAACTGGAACTGATCCATCCTGCTATTGAATATTGTGGTCCCCTCTATCAAGGTAATAATCCATGAGGAGACACCTTAATGGACATCCCCTATGTCTGCAATCTCTAGGAATACAACTCCAAGTCACCCCACCTCACTCTTAGAGTTATGGTTTTCATCATAGAGAAGTCCTCCTCCAACCTAGAGGACAACTTGTCTATCTTGGTTGACACTACCGCTTGGTCCCACTTCTCCTACTTGTCCCTCTTCCTAAGAGGACATTGCATTCTTTAGTGACCAAATTAACTACATTTGAAGCAATTGACCTTTGACATGTCCTTCTTCTTCATCTTCTTCTCCCCTTGCCATTGACTAGGACCCTTGGATGATAGGGCCACATCTTCTTCTTCCTTCTCACTCTTCATGCCCTTGTTGCTACTTCCACTAATGGTACTCTTCAATAAAGAACACCTCAACTCCTCCTGTTGTAGATTGACCCACATCCTATCCCATCTAGGCAATGTGTTGCTAGCCAAGATACTTTGAAAAAACACTTTCCAATCCTCTTAAACATTATTTAGTACAAGATTTTCAAGATTTGTGGGTTGGGGAACCTCCCCAATGGCTGCTAGTTGATCATGGATCTTCTGAATCCTAGGGAGGAAGCCATCTATGCTATTTCCCTTCTACATCCTTTTGCTTCTCAAATTCTCTCGGAAAAAAATAAATAAATAAATAAATAAACAAAAATAAAAATAAAATCTTCTAATGCTCAGAAGAAATCTGATATAGCATGGAGAAAGCATCCCACATTTCTTTAAAATCCCTTTACCAGCTACCCGTGAGACAATATTATCTCAGACTCCATCCAAGGTCAGCCACTTTTCCTTTGTCATTCCTCTTTCATACTCCTCCAACTAATCTGCATCCTGGGGTGTTGCCAAAACATTATCCACATAGGCTTGCAGGTTGTATTCATCTAGAAGGAAGAACATCCTAGCCTTCTTTATGACATAGTTGGAGGCTCCCTCCAACTTATCCTAATCTATAAGCCCAGTTGTGGCCATCTTTGAAACTATCGAAAACTCCTACTTTCCCTCTTCTAAACTACTAGATATGCTATTAACACTTCTTATATAGTGAAAATATATGCTCACAACTACTTTCAATCTGTAACTAGAAAAATTATATATTTAAAACTCGAGATCCACTAACCGAATTTTTCCCTCTTTGTGTGCTTTTCTCTTCCACCCGAAATTGGTTCTTCTACTAATAACTATTTGCAAAACCCTTTGCATCAAACAAGGAATCTACTCAGTAAAATTTTGAGTTATTGCTACTCCCTTTAACTATTGGAATCAATATTCTAGGAAAATCAATTTTTCTGCAACCTACAACTAAAAATCAAATTTTACCTAGCAATTCACACTACCCAGCTAGGCACTATGTAACCCCAAAAAATTGTAGCCTTCTTCTCCCTCTGAATAGAGAAATTCCCTTCTTCGCTTCCAAGCTTCTTGGATCATCATTCACTTTCTAATACCATGTGATAATTTCACTACTGAAATCTTATTGCAACGACTGGAAATTATTTTTCGAATTATTAATTTAACATTTTATCTACTACATCAAATACTAAATAATTCACACTGCAACTTTCAAAGATAAGTTGCGAAAGAAAATAGCACTGGAAATTGAGAAAATACTAGAACACACAAAAAAGTTAAATCATATATTTTTGGATAGATGTCTCCAAAAAAACCAACTTTGGAAAACCAGTGCAACAACCGAGGGTTTTATTATTATGCAACAGTGAGAAATTTTGAATACAATCTCGATGTCGAAAATGGAAATCTTGTAGAGAAGAAACTGGAAAAAATATATGGAGGGAAATTACCCTCCCTCCAAGCAATCTCGGCACTTGATTGCTGCTAGAAAGAAATTCATCCAACTGGCCTGTGGATGCTCTATGTCAACCTAAAGTTGCCTACCACACATGTTACCTGAATTATCTATTAATCAAGTCATCCTTCTTGGTGCTGATAGGGAGAATTCTTCTCTGTCACTGTGGAATATTTTCTCAACCTATGGAACTGAAGACATCTTCCCCTCAGTAAAAATAAAACTTCCCTTTGAGGGTCTATGCTGCCTCTATGCATCCTCCTAAAGAAATATCGACTTTTCTCTGCAATGCACTATACTGAATCTGGAAAACTTCCTCTGGCGTCACTGTCTCTACCCCTCACTATCTATGCTTCCTTATACTACTTTATGATAACTTCTTTTTCTCTCTATAAATCAAACTTCCCAAGGAAATCGAACTCCACAAGTGTCTCAAGTGTGTTCTCCATCTACCCATCCAAATTTTCTTATAATCCTCTGTTGGAGTACCAACAACCAAATTTAAAAATTAATCAAGGGCCAAGATCAATTCCTAGTTGATCTATGTCATTTTATAGATAATTCACACCATATCTCAATTAATTTTAATTAATTAACTTGTTTCGCTAAGTTCAGACTTAGGAAACATTAAAAAATAGGTTAATAATCTAATTGAGACACTTGTAGGTGGAATTTCCAAAAATGATTTTTGAGATATGGAGAAATTTTGTATTATGGACTCTCTACAAATTTTCAAGACTATAACACCTCTAATTCTACAAAAGCTAACATCGGGGAGCACTTCTACCACCTGGAATCACTGTCAATGGGGAGCTCAATGGTACTACCTGTGAAACATCAAAGATCTTATCATCAAGGAGCCATGGTCAATCTGGAACTACATCAGAATGCACATCTCAACTTGGAATCCAATAAAAATGCATAACATCCTATGGGAAACTCTCACCTCATGTTTATGATAGTGGGGAAGGTCCAATGGGACACTCTCACACCAAGTCATCTCATAGGGGAGCATACATATTCCACCCTTTGTTGATATTCCCAAACATTACCATTAAGGGTCATGTGGTAGAACACCTTGCATAATAAGCTTGGGAGAGATACTGGACTTATGAAAGGTAAGGATCACACAACCCCAAGCCCTCTGAGCTCGTTGGCCAGATGGGGAGTGAAAATCCCAACAAGCCCAGCTTGTGGATATGATGCAAACTATGGTATACTCTACTAGACCAAGATAGGGGATAAACATATTCCACCCTATGGGTAACAGATAAGGATAATATCCTATTATCCAGAGATCCCTTAACCTGAGGAGTCCTCCATCTCAATTTCACACCCTATGAGCTCATATAGGGGAGAATATTTGGCTTAGTCTCCTTGATCAACCCTTCTCTCTATATATGAGAAACATATCAACATGATCATATCTAGTACTAACTTAAACATCTCAATCAATATTTCAATTACACTACTGCATATAATACCAAGAGCAGTAGTCCTTCAATTTCTTGTTCATGTAGTTCATCAAATCAAATATTATGTTAGAATAAATACATGCCACAAAAGGATACCTTATTCATCCTCCCTTTCATAGAGGCGGTAACCACAAGCCTAATCTCTTCTCATATAGTAGCATTGTCTCAACACAAGCTGATATCTGAGTCCCAACAATATACAATATTTTGTACCAATATGATCCCACTTTTTATTAACTTAAGATACCATTTTCATATCCAAAACCTACTTAAACAAATATCCAAATAGCTTCTTTAGCCAAACTACAACACAACTAGCCATGCTAGCAACAATGTACTGAACCTCGGCCACGCTTAAGGCTACAAAATCCTATTTCCTTCTCATCAAAATTTCATGAAAAATACCAAGCTAAAGAAACACCGAAATGTGCTCTTTCTGTCGATAATGATCTTCACCCTAGTAATAATTAGTGTATCTTTGTAGTCATACATCCCTATAAGTATATTCCGGACTAAGGTTAATCATCCCATGTGAATATCTCAAAATGTGCTTATTGGCAACCCAATGTGTATGAAGTGACTTAATCATGAATTGACTTAGGTTGTTCTCTATAAAATATATTTTTATATGGGTGTTCACAAGGAACATAAATACCCTAATCAATTGTTTCTTTCCATGATAGGTTTATAAATATCTTTGCATAACTTCTTAAAATTCAATTAGAGCTTCCAAGCATTTCTATTTCCTCTTTCCAAAAACTCTTCAATAGCTTCATGATATATATCTTATTTTGAAACTTGAGAAAGTAATTCAATATGCCAAGATTATTTTCTTCAAACTTTAGAGGCCAACTCCCTCTGACCTTGATCATCAAAGTCTCATTACCTATCAAGAATGGACCATCAACGTATTAAACCAAAATCAAAGGCATACCTTCTAGCACTTTGAAGTAGATGTTCAGATCGACAAATATTCTTGACTTCACTAGGTAACTATTAATGCAGACATAGCAGGCTCAAAAATATTTCTTCAAATCATACAGTTATATTTGAAAACATTATATTTATCAAGCCAATATACTTAGCCTCACACAAATCAATATTGTGAAATCAAATAAACCAAGTCAGTTTATCAAATCTTAGATGCCAAATCAAAACTATTCATAAAAGTTTTTGCCAATATCACTACGAAAAATTATTCGAACCAAATGTCAGGTAGAGCTGACAACCAAATACCAAGTTATAAACTTATATGTTTTCATGTAGATAATTCTTATTTACCAAGTAATATCAAGCCATCCTTCTGATCATAATATAAATCACTTTTCTCACTAGATGAAAATGCATAAACCAAGGACAAGTTATATAAGTTTCATCCATTTATTGTGAGATAACTGCATACCGAATTAAAATTGTTTATACTTCAATTAATGTGCTAAATTCCAAAGGTTCCAATCCATAATTATTTATGAATGCGGGGGGTAACTTATTCAACCAAGTCAAATAAGTCATACCATCATCATATCAAGGAAAATTTCCACTATCAAGTAGCAAATCTAAGAAAAACCCTATTTTTGTATCATTGTGAATTCAATCATTCCGTAACTCAAAACATATTTATAAACTATCAAGAATTATGTCAAAATTCTAAGGCATCATCAATTATCCAAGCTAGTATTATTCATCTTTTATACAGAGTCAAGCCAATAAGGCAAATCTTGTCAAAGCCTGCAATTGTTATGAGATATTGTCATATACTATCTTAGATGACTAGGTCAAGCAAAACAACATACTGATATGCATATTTGAATCTCCTACAACCACAATATTGGCCAAGAAATTCACATTTTATATTATAATTCAAACTTTATATAGATCCTAAAACTTCCCTTCTCACAAAAATTTTCATCATTTACTCCATGTATGTAGGTCTTTCATACTCCTTGTGCACTCCTGCCCTCATAGGATTTTAGTTTTATAGGCTCAACCGCACGCATATGCCCTCTTCCATGAATTTCATAGGATTATGACTGCACACTTAATCCTTTCTCCCAACAGTTGAGGCTTAGAATAAGAGACACCTTCTCTTCTCAAATCAAAACTTGCTGAAATTGCTTTACAATATTAAATGGTTATTCATGACCAAAATTAATTCCTTCAACAAGCAAGTGTCTTGTGTTGAAAAATGTGGAAGAAGAAATTTTAAATTTAGAATGTGCTAAAAATAGGACTCCTAAAAATAACATGTCTAAAAATAGCAGTTTGGACAATGAGGTCATTGGCCACCTTGGGTGAGAGGTGAAACTGCTAAAAATAGAAAGTTCTGAAAATAACATTTATGGGTCTCTTCCTAATTATAGCAGTTCCTGGTCTATCTATGGGAAGTAAAAACGAATTTGGTCTTAACAGCAGTTTAAAATATTAATTAATTAATTTCCATGAGTTAATTAGTTAAGGAAAAACAAACTTGAAGTCTATGTGAGGACATACAACAACTTATCTATTAATTGGTGAAGTTATCCATGAGTTAAAGGGATAAGGATGAGTTGTAATTAGTTGCCTTAGTTAACTGAGTCAAGTCCAGTTAGATTAATTTAACAAGTTGTTAAATGAATGAGATTCAGTTTGTCAATGCTTGCATGCATGTAAGAACTCACATTTTCAGATAACTGAATCTTATAGCTTAAATAACTCATGCATGTCAGTTTAGACAAAGACCCAGTTGAGATCAGAGAAGGGACAGTGTACTATTAGTTGGATGAATATTTTCCTATAAAGGAAGCTCATCCATGATGAGGATTTATCTCCTTCAGGTTCATGCAGTTATTTCAGAGGTCAGTGTTGTGTGTGAGGTAAGAATCACATAGGTTGCAGCTGGAGGACCCAGGAGAAATTGTGCATAGAAATAGGAGGCTTGGAGGGCAGAGGAGAAGGTTTTGAGAAGCCTTTGACTGTCTATGAGCAGCAGAGGGATTGCAGTAAGAGCTGGATAGCTTTTGAGCTAAGGCTTTGTGTAATCCAGACTATATTTCCACTTGTATGATAATACAGAGATGGGGTTTTAGGCAGGTGCTTTCCTCGCGTAAATTCTTCTGTGTTATGTGTGATTGATTCCTTCTTATCATTTATATGTGTTCTTATTGATGATTCTCATGGTTGATTAAGCTTCGACTAAATTGTTTGTAGAAGTATATCAAGTGTTTTTCTTTAGTACATTGCATTACCAGGTTGATCTATAGGTGGGAAATTTCTACATGGTATCAGAGCTAGCTGATTTGTAGAAAAATTTCTACATGGTATCAAAGCTAGGTGATTTGTAGGAAAAATTCTACAAAAATCTACATCATCTGTTCATTTTTTGCAATTAATAATAGGTGTAGAGATACGATTGAGAGTTTCTCCCTCTAACTGAGAAGCCAATTTAGTCATCATCATTCAAGACATCAACCTATCTATCATAATGTTGTCATGCATCAATAAAATTTTCAAATCATGAAGCGAACTATATGAGGTTTTTCAAAAATTTATGCATCATATTCATAGCATATCAACATTAGTTGCTTCATCATCATATATGAACATGACATGAAACATTCATAAGGGGTTAGTGGAAAATAATTAGAATACCTAATAGGAGTATACTTCAAGGATCATAATCACATCACTTCTTTATCAAATTTCTAACCATCAAGGCATGGCATCTAGATTTACCACATTGTCAAATTAATTTACTAAGCTTATCAAAACCTAACAAGAATTTCTTCAATATCAATCTGATTGTTACACTTTTATCATCAAGGTTACCATACTTATCACAATATTTAACAATAGTATCAAGTCATCATATATTAAAATTAAGGCATATAGGAAGCTTCATCAATTCTAGAAGTCCACCATGTCTAAAATGTAAGATCCTTTCCAAATATAAAGTGTACCAATATATCACATGTACTAGAGATCATACTTACATTTCATATACATGCATGAATCATCTATGAAGGTGATGTTACTATCATACCCTAATGATTAACTTGCGTTCCAATATTGCAGCTAAATCATGGCATTGAAACAAAAAGCCATGTATAAATTGTAGTCTTCAGATACCTATGCACTTTGTATCTCTTATCTATTATTAGTAGTTGGAGCACTTTGTCAAATTTTCATCAGGTTCCTATTTCCTTTTATAGTAGTAGCTTTCCTCTTCCTGCACTAGCTTTCCTTTCCTTCACTTTAGATGATCCTCAAGAAGGATTTTCTTATCACATCTCATTTAGAGTTTAGAAGCATTATATACTCAAATATTCATCGAGGAAGCAATAATCAAATCAATAAATCTAAACAAGAATAATATGATAAAGAATTAACATAAACCTAAAAGGTACTTATCTTTTAAGGAGAAGGGGTCATCTTCCTCTTGAACTAACCTTCTAGAGTGATTACTGTCTATTATCCATGTAACAATGATCCCTTCAATGATTCCATTGACCTCATCAACAACCAGGCCTAATTGAGGCTATCCCATCTAGGGTTATTCATAAATATGTCACAAGTGTTGGAACAACTGCTCATTGATCCTGTTAGGGTGTCAAAAATGCAAAAGTCAAGCCTTTATCTTATCTCGAGGTTTCTTCCAAACCCTAACCGCATGATATCCATCAAACCATAGTAACCAAATTGCCTAGGGTTTCCTTCAAACCGTGATATTCTTTCAGATTTCCTCCATCTTCTCTTCCTCTCACCAATGGTGTCTTAAAAATGGTGATCTCAATGAATTTTCTTCAATCTAGCTCTAAAACCATAGTTATTTTTCTTAGGGCTATATTGTTATTTTCTTTAGATAATTTCATTTGTTCATTTACATATTAAATTAAACCCACAATGTGATAACATTATTCAATTTTACAACATTATTCAACAACATATGTAATTATATAGAAAGAAAAATATCATCATCAATGTAGTAAAACATAAAGGAACAATATAAGAAAAGAATTCACATCTAGAGACACTTAGATTGGTCGAAGATCAAGGAAAAACCCCACAAGGGAGCAAACAATTTCAAATATCTCTTCTTATTAGATTTTCATTGAACATTTCAACAAACATAGAGTATAATGATCCATATCTTCAATCACAAAACTATCAAGCAAAATCAGCTAAACTACATCCAAGAGATGAAACCAATGATTGTAATAATGAAAACCATGATTCAGAAGCTTGTGGTTAACTATCATAACCTGTCAGAATTTTTGATCAACTGTCAAAATCAAACCCTAAATTCCAACCACGCGAAGAGATAGATGTGCATGCGGTTGAAACCCTCAAACTAAACTCATGAGTCCACATGCCTGCAGTTGTGACCATAAATACCTTGTATCATCCTTGCAGCTTAGAATCAAAAATTCTAGTCACATGTCCAAACTTCAAACCATGCAGTTTCAGACCTATACAAGCCAATCTCTGTGAATTACCAAAGACCTGTGCAGACCAAACCAAAGAAATAAGAATGATTTTTTATCTCACAACGAGGGTCACTTGACTTGTATTTATAGGCATCCAAGGGTTTTCAATTTCCTTTTGGATCGACCTGACCTTTTTGTGCACATAGGGCTTTTCATATTAAAATATATTTTTCCTTAAACAAATTAAATTCTTCCAAGGGATAGTAGGGGCCTTCCTTGATGAGGAGGATTTTCCAAAACAGGAATCTGTCTCTAATCTACCAAAATTAACATATAAGGGGAAGTTGGAGAGAGAAAAAGAGAGGAAATGAGGGAAGGGAGAGAGACGGAGAGGAGAGAGAGGGAGAGAAGGGAAAGAGAGAGAATGGGAGGGAGACATGGAGACAAAGGGGGAAGAGAGAGAAGGAGATATGGCGAGACATAGTGACATGGTTGGAGGGTAAAGAGAGAGATAGAGGGACAAGAGAGAGAGAGGGAGGTAAGAGAAAAAGGGAGAGAGAGGAAGGAAAAATAAGAGAATTTGAGAAATAAAAGGAGAGAGGAAGGGAGAGAGGGAGGGAGTTGGAAGAGGAGAGAGAGCAAGTGAGGGAGAGAGTAGAGAGGCAAGGAAGAGAGAGTGAGAGAATGAGAGATATAGAGATGTAGCGATGGATCCAGCCTAGATATGGTGTGTGTATATAAAAAGCTAGCCTACATCCATATTAACCCCAACTCTATTAGTTTCTGAGAGGGATCAAATCTCCTGAGGTGTAAATCTCTTTTTAAAGTGAAAAACTTGAGGAAATATATGCACCTCAAAAGATTTGGTTCCTCTCGTCGTTTAATAAATCTCGGGTTCAACTAGTTCTAAATTGAAGTAAGTTAATATGTGATAATGTTCAAAGTTTATAATATTAAAATTTATAATTGATATTAAGTTACTAAGATATATACGATAATGTTTTAAAGTTATAATGTTAAAATTTATGTTGGGTATTAGTTACGAGATATGATTTTCATGAGTGATTGTTTATATATATATATATATATATAATAATATATATATATATATAATATATCATAATTGTATTTATTAAAAGAATCAAATAAATATCATTTTTATTTCAAAACAAAATAAATTTATGATCATTTGTTTTGTTATTTAAATTTAATATACTTATTATGTTATAATGTAACTTAATAGGATTAATGTCTAGCTTGTTTGCGCAGACCAGTATGGTAACTATAACGACATGAATTGTTTTCCTTATGAATAAAACTTAATTGAAGATAAGTTTTTGGATATAAATATAAAACATGTTGCAGGTTTTAATTGATACTGCATCTTAATGTAAATGGAAAGAGTTAAAATTTTAAATAAATTTATATATTTATTTTATTCATTCATAAATATTAAAAAAAATTATAATATAATAATAACAAATAATAATTAAATTTTAAAATAATAACTTAATATATAAATTATTATTATTTATATAATAAAAAAACATTTTCTTTTTTTTTTACTACTAAATCGATTCACTCATCTTATTCTAGTCATTTAATCCACTCACTCGCTCTCTTTATCTATCCACTCACTCACTTTCTTTATCTAATTATAAATAAAGGTAATTTATAGGTGAAATTTTGACATGATCGTATTATATTTAAAAAACAATATAGGTAAGTTTGTTATTCTTAAATTTCACATTATTATATTATATTTAAAAAACAATATAAGTTTCTTATTCTTAAATATAAGACTTTTGTGATTCATATTATAAATAAATGTTTTTGGGATTCACCGAATTGCTAAATTTTATTATTATTATTGTCGAGGCTTACAGTAGATCATGTGATCCATACACAACAATATGTTTAATATCCTTAATTTCTAGCTCTCATTTATACATACAAATTGAAATAATAAATGATAAAACGTAGCTCTCATCCATATATGTGATGTGTTTTGGATTTATTCTTTACATCGAAATATCGATATTGTGAACTTATGAATGGTACCAATAATGCTTGACAAAAGCAGGAATGCGTGGCTACACAGTGTCACCGTGAGCTTACCTTTCACTTTAACAAACATCGTGATTCCACATGAGACATACAACACTGCAACCACTTATTCATCCATGGCTTCCTCTATTTCTCTTATGGATGACACTACTCTCCGTCCATGGGAAGATGAGAAGTTAGTGTGTGGGAGAATCAAAGGGTCACTCTCCTTTTGCCAGCAATTGTGATTAGATTTCATGTATGCAAGTAATTGCACCGTCTCTATTGCCGACCAAAGGAGAGTTTCCCTGTGATTGTTCTTTACATGATGCTCAGTATTTCAATGCTCGATTCACAGTTTCTTCTATTCATCCCTCTACATCGAGGCAGATGCGAAGGATATAATTTGTGCACACACAATATGTGAGATATTTAATTTTCCTATCACTATTGGATTCTTAATTAATGGGTTTCCTTGGAGAAATTGATCTCTATGTGTCTCAATCATGAAATGGATTTGATTCTTATGTCTAAGAAGCATAGCCCACAATGTTGATCGATCTGTATTTAGTCATAAAATGGGTTCGTTTCTTATAATACCTCATAATTTTCACACCTGTGGACTATTATGAGGATAACTTTTGTCTTGATCTTCTCTTCTAGGCTTCTCATTCAGTTGAAATGGATAACTCCTCCTTTATATGTCTCTTCAGACTTCTTTCTTCAATAGAAATTTTAGATCGAATTCTTTCTTTGATGTATCACAAGGTCAAATTTAATAATTATATATATATAATCTCTTGTGTGAGGTTGAATTCATTCCATGAGGCCCACTTAATGGAAGAGTAGGGAGAATTGGAGGAGTGATAAATGACTATTTTACATAAACATATTTTTTATTCTTTGATACAAAAATCTCGATAATGGTCTAAAACATGATGACAAGTATAATGACTCATGAATCAACTCTAGAAGGACTCAATGGGTGCTTTGACCTATAGAAAAATAAAATGAACATGATACCCATGCTTATAAAATAAATTTTCATTTGATATTTAAAATGATTTTTCTTTTCCTTTCTTTACAAATACATCAAAATTACATCATGTTAATTATGAAGACTAATACTAGTTACAGTTTCAACGCTCCCTCTTACCTAGGGAGGCATTCATAATTTTTCAGTTAGTACAAGGATGACCTCAAGTTGAAATGTTACAAGAAGAGTACAATAACATGTACAATGCTAGATACCATATAGGAAAAATTGGTAAAGGTAATAAGATCTAAGTGTTAATAAACTAATTCAAGGATCAAAGTGTCATCACCAAGACACTAGTTCAAGGATCCAACTGATCTAGGTGGATATTGATGGCCACCCGCCAAGTCCACTTAGACCCCCACCATTGTTTCTTTCAGCATTTCAGTTTTCTTAATTGTAGCACAATTTACTATTTTTAGCAGTTTTTCGCGTCGTGAACTTCCTGAGCCATTTGAGGCCCTAAACAACGTTTTTTGGGAAAACATGCAACAACATGGGTCCATGGACAGATGTTTCTCTACACAAAGTTTTAGTTCTTAGATAGATCTTTCTAACGAGATATTGTGCGCGTCAAACTAAGATCGTATGCCAAAGTTATGACCCCGGGAAGTTGATGTAACAATTTACCCAAACGGGGCCCACAGTGTGGCATTTCATATTTTAGGGTCAGGTTTTTGGATGTTTATGGTTTTTCATTATTTGTCAACAATAAATAGGCCTTCAAGCCTCCTTGTAACACAGCTCAGAGGTAGGTAGCCACCACACCTCTTCTCAGAGATAAGCTACCATCGCCCTAGCTGGTTTATTTCCATTTATGTCTGTAAGCATATTTCAGTGTTTTACATTAATGGAATGAGGTATTATTTCCACTGCATCTCTGTGTTTATGGATATCTCTGTAATTTTTTGTGTTCCTGTTTAAATATAGATCAATGGTATCATAGCGGTCTACTTTTTCTCTGTTTTTCTTTGCATGTCCCCAACGAGGTTGACATATAAGGATTTAGGGCTTGAATTGGTCGAAAATTTGCAAGACTAGCCTTGCAAGTCCTAATGGCCTCCCATGGCAGATGAAAATAAAGATGAGGGTGCAAGAGATCCTATCAAAATCTTGCTTGAAGAAGCCCTCGAGCGACAAAGGAATGCGATGATGGACAACTTTGCCCAGATCCTTCAACGGCTACCCAGGGGTGATGCATCAGTTTCCAACAACTAATTTTGAAACGCCACACCATTTAAGGTACAAGTTAATCTTGAAATCCCCATATTTGAGGGTCACATAGATGCAGATGCCGTCAATAAATGGTTAAATCTGTTAGAGGGTTAGTTTTATGTTCATGATTTTTCCAGCCAGGAAAATATTATTTTCTCTCTTCTCAAAGAAGCCCCACACATCAAGGATAGGTGGGAAACCTACTGCGAGCAGAAGGATGAAAGTACAGGCTCACTATTTTCAGCCACACCCACATGGGATTCATTTCAGGATGCCATCAAGGAGTAGTACTACCTTATCGAAAGCTATGAGGATCAATACATAAAGTGGATGAAGGGATGAAGACGTGCCAAATTTTACCAATATTTCCCATACCCTTTACACAAAGTTGGGTATCAAGGATTTAGAGCAGCATTTGGTACTCAAATACCATGACTACCTACACAAGTACATCCAGGAAGAAATAGAATCCTTGAATGTCTCCTCCCTCGGCATGGTATACCAATATGTCGTCAAGGTCAAGAAAAAGTTTAAACAAAAGAAGTGAGACTTTGGATCTGTGAATCCGAAGCAAGGGAAAGGTGCCCCCAAACTATAGAACAAAGGACAAAACCAAGGTGGGGCAGCCCAAGACAACCCGCCAAAGCTACAAGCAAAGAATAGCGTTGTGAATCTGAAAAATGACATGGGAATGTGGTGTGAGTTGCATAAGAGCTCCACTCACAACACAAGTGAGTGTCGGGCCAAGTAGTCATTGGTGGCTAAGCTAAAGGTTTCAAAATCAAATGCATGTTCTGAATCTGATTCAGAACCTGACAAGGGGAATGACAAAGGGAAGCAGATTATCGATGTGGAGCCCAATGCCACCATTGCCACCATGATGATCCAGAAGGAGGAACCCAAAGATCCAGAGGAGGAGGAGCGTCTCTTTCACTCCCAGATGTGGGTAAATGGCTCCCCGCTACAGTTCATTGTCGACAAGGGGAGCCAAAAGAACCTCATTTAGCAGAGGTCATGAAGTGGTTTGGCTTACCGACCACAGAAGATCCACAACCTTTCACTATTGGGTGGCTTAACCAAGGATGAAATCTTTGCGTGAGCGAGCAGTGTCACCTTCCATACAACATCAAGCCCTTTACGGAGAGGTATTGTGTGACATTGTTCCCCTTGAAGTTTGTGATGTATTATTAGGATAACCATACTTGTGGAAGCGACATATTGTGTATGAATCAACGCCCTGTGATGTTATTATTACTTTGGGAAATAAGTTGTACATGATACCGAAGGTAGCACCACCTATCGCCATCTTTTTGGTTACTGCAAAACAATGTAGTATGCTCATTTCCAAAGATGGGAAATTGGTTTTCCTGATGATAAGCCCTCAAGGAAAGAAGAATATGGTGGCCATGACCTCCAGAGAGGGCCCCTCCACACAACAACTACAGATGGACAATGTTGTGGAGGAGTACGAGGACATCTTCACCTCCCCTGTAGAGGTTCCTCTAGACTATTAGGTCAAGCACTCCATCGGTCTGACCCCAGGTGCGCTACTGCCCAATGGGCCAATCTATCAATGCTCCATTCAAGAGAACAATGAAATCAAGAGGCAAATTTAGGAGCTGCTGCAAAAAGGTCACATCCATCCAAGTTCATCGCCTTCTGGGAGCTCGATCATGTTGGTATAGAAGATGGATGGGACTTAAAGACTCTGTATTGACTACTGGGTGCTAGACAAGATCATTTTTTCTAATAAGTACTGAATCCCATGGATTGATGACCTCCTGGACCAACTGCAGGAGGAAAAATATTTTAGCAACATCTATTTCAAGTCGGGATATCACCAAGTACGAATCGAACCCTCTGATGTGTGGAAAATTTCTTTCAAAGCCAAGGAGGGCCTTTTCGAATGGCTGGTTATGCCTTTTGGGTTGAAAAATGCTCTTGCAACCTTCCTGAGTCTAATGGTTGACATCTTGTGGCCATTCACCAACTCATTTGTAGTGGTATACTTGGATGACATCTCGATCTTCAGCCAGAGTTGGGAAGAGCACCTCCAACACATCCGACAGGTTCTCCAAACACTTACGGCAACACAAGTTATGTGCCAATTTCGTAAAATGCGATTTTGGCATGACCGAAGTTCAGTATCTAGGATACATTATTGATGAACAGGGGGTGCATGCGGATCCATCCAATATCCAAGTCATTCGGGATTGACCATCTCCAACCACTCTGATAGAGTTCTACGGATTTCTAGGTCTTGCAAACTTCTACTGCGAGTTTGTGTTGGGATATTCTCATATCACTCGGACCTTGAGTCAAGTGACCAAGGGAGGAGTGAAAGAAAAATCCTTTTGCTTTGAATCTCAATAGAAGGCATTCACAGAGTCGAAATATCGCCTCTCCTCAGCACTAGTGCTCACATTACCAAACTTGCAACAACCATTTGAGGTCGAGGCAGATGCCTCTAACTATTCTATTGAAGCAGTCCTTACTCAACACGGGCATCCAGTGGAAAATCACAGTGAGACACTTTCAAACACTATCTGGAGGTATCCCACTTATGACAAAGAGATGTATTCCATTGTGCAGGCCTATTGAAAATGGAAGCATTACATTTTGGGGAAGGAAAGAGTCATCCACATAGACCACTAACCCCTATAGTGCATACATACCAAAGGGAGAGTGTAGAATGATCACCATCAGAAGTGGTCCACATACATGCAATAGTTCCATTTGAATATCAAGTATAAGAAGGGTAGCACCAATAATGTTGCAGATTGCCTCGGTCAACCACCGATCATGGTGTTAACCACCGTGCTCAACTCTTGTGGGTACGAGACTTATGATTGGCCACTTCTCTACAAAAGTGACCCAGAATTCCGCCACACATACTAGACACTCTTGGAGGGTTAGTATGTTCTAGATTTTCACCTCCAGGATGCCCTATTATGCCACCTAGGTCACCTTTGTGTTCCTTCAAGCGAGCATGCCAAGATGATTTTGGAAGCACACTACAGTCGGGCTGTTGGGAATTTTGGGGTTGAGGAAACAATGGCAGTACTGAAAAAGTATTTATATTGGTCGAATCTTTGACAAGATGTTAGGAAGTACATCATTTCATGCACTATCTGCGCCACTGCCAAACCGACCATCAAGAAGCAAGGCCTCTATACCCCGCTGCCTACCCCTAGTCGACCTTGGGAATCCATCTCCATGGATTACATGTCAGGCCTTCCTTCCACTAAGTATGGAAATGACTATGTTTTTGTGGTCATTGATAGGTTCTAGAAGATGGCCATTATGGTGGCCTGCAAGAAGAATATCACAGCAGAAGCCACTGCTAAACTCTTCTTTAAACGAGTGTGGGTACACTTTGGGATCCCACAGTTTATCATCTCAGATTGGGATAGCAGGTTCCTTAGTACATTTTGGTCCAGTCTATATTCGATGTTGGACACCAAACTCACTAAGTCGACAACCTTCCATCCTCAAACTGATGGCCCGACATAGATTGTCAACAACATGATCGTACACATTATGCACATGTACAACTCAAAGCATCGACACAGATGGGACGAGAGCCTCCCTTATGTTCAACATAGCTACAACCAGGCTTTCCACAACTTGACTAGCCACAACCCTTTTCAGGTGGGCTTGGGATTCCAGCGACTATGTCCCATTGAGGTGGCCATGCCATTTGTAGCTACTCATGTAGATTCAACTCATGTATAGTTCGAAACAGATAAGGCAAAGAGTTTCATTGAGCACATCCAACATATTCGACAACAGGTCCATCCCATTCTGGAGAAATCAAATGCCAAGTACAGGCGGCGACATGATAAACATCGAGTGCCTCACAAGTTTCAAGTGGGCAACAAAGTCTGGTTGCATTTACAAAAGGAACACCTTACCGAAGCCTATCGGAAACTCGGACCACTCCAATACGGTCCTTACATGATTACCAAGGATGTGGGAGACAATGCATTTGAGCTCAGCATTCCCCCATTCCTTGGCCTACACCCCCTGTTCAATGTGGACCGCCTTCAGCCATACTTTCCAGCATTACTAGACACATCCGACATTCCAGAACAACTGATGCCCATAGAGTTAAATCTATATTGCATGGAAGAAGATGCAACTAATCAGATCATGGACACACAGATCAAGCACACTCGCCAGCAAAATATCCAATTGTATCAAGTTGTCAAAGTATGCCAACTCCTTCACTAGGGCAAATGGCTCACTGGGAACCAAGCTAAGCAGAAGTTTCCTCATCTCATGGAGGAAACCAATGCAATGGGGACCATTTCTTCCTAAGGGGAGAGGAATGATCTAGGTGGATATTCATGGCCACCCACCAAGTCCACTTGGATCCCCACCATTGTTTCTTTCAACTTTTTAGTTTCCTTAATTGTAGCACAATTTACTATTTTTAACAGTTTTTCGGGTCCTGAACTTTCGGAGCCGTTTGAGGCCCTAAACGATGTTTTTTGGGAAAATTGGGAGTGACATCGGTCCATGGACCGATGTTTTTTCTCTACCCAAAGTTTTAGTTCTCAGATATATCTTTCTAACGGGGTATTGTGCACGTCAAACAGAGATCATATGCCAAAGTTACAACCCCAGGAAGTTGATGTACCAATTTACCCAAACGGGGCCCACAGTTTGGTGTTTCATCTTCTAGGGTTATGTTTTTGGATGTTTCATGTTTTCCATTGTTTCTCAACAATAAATAGGCCTTCGAGCCTCCTTGTAACACTGCTCGGAGGTAGGTACCCACCACATCCCTTCT